>OY757905.1:147831249-147866249 GCA_963585895.1 Sepioteuthis lessoniana | reverse complement strand
ATCCCAAACTGTAGAGTAACTTTTTCTCGTACTTACCATTTTTGGTCATGCAGATAGTCACAAGGTTCACTGAAAATGGCAAAGTTGTTATTACATTACACTAATACAAGAGAATAACTAGGTTTACGATACTAAAGAGACGATATATTTCAGACCGACATAAATTTGTTTGGACCACACCAAATAATAAATCGTCGTGAAATCGACAATTTATTCACTAAAATCTGATACAACGAAATAACCAAATTTACACAATGAAATGATATAATTCACATCTACTTAAATCAAACCGGGTTGCAGTAAATCATTAAATATCTTTTCATGTTATACAGTCAAATACAAGAGGAGAATATTAAGATTTATAAGAGGAAATAAGATGATTTGATATACACCAACTAAAATAAATTATAAATTCGGCACTTCACGTGATACAGCTTGATTCGTTAACATGAGAGGGTGCTCTGCGTATAATATAGCTTTGCACAAGGCCATGCCGGCGGCCCAATCACTTCGCGACAAGCTCACTGTGCTCACACCCTTGTCCCATAACTTATCTTCTACCTTAGAACACTTGAATCTTACATCTTTCATAATACTTTTTACCATATACACATCAACTGTTATATCATTACAGATTTACATAGTATAGAGTGTCTCAATATACATGGGACCAAAGTGACTGCTAATTACTCTACTAATAATAATGATGAGTTCTTTTTTGTTTCAGATTTGAAAATAGTATACTATAACAACTATTAATCCTTGATCACAATGCCTTGGATAAGAGAAGATAAATATTATGCATCTCTACTTATTTGGAGACGAAATCATTCAGAACTGTCTCAAAACAGATGCAATCCATTAATATGATAATAATTTATGACTGAGACAAGAAACTAGAAAAAAAAGATTGCATGTCCTGGAAGCTGATTTAATAATAATTTAAAAAACTTTGATTTAAGGTCTCCAACCCAAAGGAGGCATTTTTACTGAACGTGTTCCTAATGACCGCCATTGCGCTTGTCTCAGTAATAAATCATAATCATATTAATGGGTTGCATCTATTTTGAGACACCCTGTATATTGCGTCATATATATTTCCTATGATAACACTTATCTATAATCGTTTACTTTTAATTAGTATCTTTTACCTTTTACCTTCTAGCTAGTATCTTTTACCTGGTATCTAACGCCTTTTATACAACCGCCTTTATCTTTTACCTTTTTTTCCCTTATTTATCCATTCGCCACAGAGGACAATAAACAATAAGAGAAAAAGATACAAAATATCCCCAGACAAAATAAACCCCTTTAGATAGAGAAATGGGTTTGTCAAATATCTCATGCTATTTCAAGAAATTATACTAGTAACCGGATTAAATTCATAATGCCTTCTTTATGAAAGGATTTAAAATCTTAACTGGATTGGAATCAAAATCAATTGACAAGTACATCTGATTGTAATTTTTGTTGGTTGGTCAACAGGTACTGAGATGTTTAATGCTGAAGTCAATTTATGATTTTTTCAAGTAACTAACCTAATAATTATTTATAACTAACTATATCTTCAAGAATCACTTCTTTATGCAAATAATTTGAACAGTATTCCTATCTGATACTAATAATTTATAAACAATTATATAATTTTAAGGATGTATTTACCTAACCTTTCCGCCACTGGCAGGATGTAACAAAAGGTCAATTCTTAAGAGGTGTATAACTGGTTTGAACTTGGATTTTCCTTCGCTAAAACTGGTTGCCCTAGTCTGCTCGATTACTTTCCCATAGACGGAGAAAAAAAAGACTGATTCATACCTTTTCTCGGCAGGGTTAGCTCAAAGTGAAATGCAAACAGCCTCAGCATTGATTTGAACTCTTATCACCAATTCCATTTTCTCCAACGATAACCATTGCGTTAAGTTACTCTTATTTAATCATAATTTACTTGTTTACAGTTATAACATTTCAAGTATTCCTATGGGATACCAATAATTTTCAAACTGATCTCCGAGTCACAGTGGACTTGCGATTGAGGGCAAGAAAGGGATGATTCCATTGTAACCCAGAGCTCCGAAAATCGAGCCTCACCACCAGATGCAATTTAAAGTCATGCCCAGAACACGGTAATTTTGGATTTTGATATCAAACTCTCATAGCAACCGCTAACTAGCAAGGGAAAATTGATTGTTTGGTGATAACTGCACAGAATAAGACACTTTTAGAAGATTGATTTGCTTTGCTTTATTTGTTTCTTTGTTATCTAATACTTATATTCGATTTAATTTTAAATGTTTAATTATAATAGAGAAGAAAGAAATATAAAGAAGAGAAATAGAGGAGAAAAGTAGAAGAGAGAGAGAGAGAGAGTGGGGGAATATATAAGGTTTAGTTTTGTTTATTTATTTATCAGTATATCAACTTACTGGTTATTTAATGCTGAAAATTTATAGGTTCAACATTTATAGGTTCAAGTTACTTATATAGATCATTTTTATATAGTTAAATAGTTTCAACAGTTCCTAACACTGATAATTCGATTTAATAATAAGCATTTGTTTGCACGCAGTTATATGGTTTTACGTATTCCAATCTAATGTTAATAATTTTCAAATAAATCTATTAGGCCCATAGATAGGACCCTAACAGGTATAATCACATCAGATCAGAGTGGACCTGAGAGTAATAGCAATGAAGTAATACTCCACATTCTCAATAATTCCAGAACTAAAGCCTCCCCACCAGTTGCAGTTTAATGTCATACCCAGATCAACTCCATTTTTGAGGGGAGATCTCACCCCTCTGCTCAGGATGCAATCAGTTTATTGTAAGCCCAGTGGATAAGGAAGCCATTTAGTAGAATATCCTGTGCTACCTCCATGTTTCTTATTTGCATGTTTTCAATTAAATAGAATAAGTCATTCAAATTAGTTAATATATTCAACGCTGATCTGCAAGCTGATATGCTATTTGTACACTACCTTGCTTCAAACGTTTTTCTGTTCTGTCGGCGGGGTTAAGAATATGCTGACTGAATTCCCTACTGAGAAGTAGGGTCCCTCATCCTAAAAGGCGTGTCCTGAGTATAACACTAAACTACATATGATGGTGAGGCTCAGGTTTTGGAACATTGAGGAATGTGGAATATCCCTTTATTGCAATTAGAATTGGGTTCAAGACCAGCTAGGCTCATCAGACCCACATTGCACTAAGTGAGCCGATGACCAGCATAGACCAGCAGGGCTCGAACCTTGGCTCGTGCCCGACCTTCCTCTCCCCCAATCCCCACTTTAAGCCGACCTTCGGGTCATTGACCTTGTGACAAGTCCAGTCTGGTGGGAGACAGCGACAAATAACCTTTGTTGCAATTAGTTCCAGATCTACTCTGACCCGAAGTGATAGTACCTGTTAGGTTCCAATTTATGAGTCAAATAGTTCTTTTTAAACATTCGTATTCGATAGGACCGTATGCAAAATAACTTCTTGAGAAACAATTACACAAAAATGTAAATATGAACGTACAATTAACTCTATTTCTTAACTTCTAGGCATAGAATACTCCAAGACAGGTTGACATGCCATCAAAATCAATCAATTAAAAGTTTCCCATTTTCATATTTGATGTTTTCCAAAGCCTTCTCTGTTCCTGAATTCAAAATATCTCCCTTTAAACTTCGCAAAACATTTTAAAAACATGTTTGCAAAGTATTTCCTAATTACCACGACTTTCAGTGTTTTATTACTCTTTTTTTTTTAAAGTAAAAATATAAAATAAATAGTGTCGAAGATGCATTTTATATTGAGCCTAATTTTAAAAGTTGTCATTTCGCTATTTCCAGTGAATGTGTTTTGAGCAATAACAGATGGAAACGCCTTGAACAACTCATCGCTCTTGTGTAAGACAAGGGAAAGTTCCCCTGGCGTAGTGGCAAATGTACTTAACTGCGACATCGTCGACGTTCACTTTCAAACAAATAAATACACTAGGGAAAAGTATGGATCCCTTTATTCCAAGACTATGGGTTAAATAGTACCACTAATATTCTTCAACAAGGATGGCTTTAGCATTAAATAAGACACGAAGGTTAATATGTAGTCTGAATTTTTGAGACAAAGCTTGATGATTATTATCGTTCAGGGTTTTCGGACTATTGTCTTCATCTTTATTGTTATATTCACAACCCCATAGTGATGTGAGAATATTAAGTTTACAAGTCCCAAAAATTGCTTATAGATATGCATATTTGCTCATACATGCTCGTGTTATGCAAATATGGTCATGCAGAATAAACGCAGAAGAAATATAAGCGGCAATAAGCGGCAGTATCGCTCGTGGACACTTTAGCCGGTTGTGTGGCGAACGACGCGGATCGTGTCAGGTGTGTCTTGATTGACAATCGGTCGAGGCTGCCTGACGTGAGTTCCGGTGACGAGACTGGCATACACTTAGAGCCTCAGGGGTCCGTCCCCCGAGTTCTCACCTTCATCGGAAGAGATAAGTTTGTCGCCTGGCACCTGAGGGTTCCTTTTTATGTAAATGCTGATGGGGCCGGATGCATTTTTGGAGCCGCCAGGCGTGTCGGGGCTACGGGTTTGCGTCTGCACTCACCTTAAAAAGGCCTTGTGCCGCACTCGTTCGGTTGGTGAGATGTACGACAAATGCCGTATCGTTCGTGGACATCGTCACATATATGTCACCCTACGATTACGACCAACACCGTATACTGCCGACCTCAGCCAACCCAACATGGTGTCGCCTATCGGATTCGAAACCCCATGGAAGACCCCACTCGACTATTAACAACTATGGGAGCTCTGCCGTACTTATAATAGGTACAGCAACTGATAGAACTTGAAAAGGAGAACTTCGCACTACAGAAAGAAGGGATTTAAGACCAACCAAGAAGGAATAACTATGTAAGGAAGCCAGAAAGGCCCACACTAGCGCTTGATTCCTCTGACAGAAATTGGGCCCTATTCATGGACACATGGGGACGATATAAGGAAATATACCGGCTAACAGACCATGCCCTAATTCGGAAGGAGCTTTGAACGGCATGTACCCCAGAACTAAACAGGCTACTATTCGACCCATTAGCTGCTGAGATGCTGAACTGTGCAACAGAAGAGCAATTGTCACGGCAAATAAGGCTTTGTCGCGATCAGGGATACCACAAAGAGGTCCATCAACAGAACTTTTATTCGATGAGACAGAAGGAGGGGGGAGTCGATTACGCATTTCTTGCAAAATTTAATCGTCATCTGTCCCAATGAACCAAACTGTGGTCAGCGGATAAATTACTCCAGCGATATGATGGCCAGAAAAATGGAGGCAGAACTCACTTACATGGAACACCTAAGCAAAATATTGGCAGAAGCTGCAATCCTCACAACGCTGCAGCAGAAGTTTGACAGAGTAATCAGCCCGAAAATGACTGACCAGTCCATCCCCCATTTCAGTAATACCATGCACCACATCACAACAGCCAACGTGAAGAGGTCGAACCGAAAGCAGCAGTCCCAGGATGTTAGGATCTCACCGACCCTACAATACGCCCTGTCCTGCAGAGGATGTGAAAAGTATTTACATTTCAACGGATCGAGGAACCGTAAGGACTGTTCGGCGGCCAAGATGGCATGTTTTAGTTGTGGAATAATTTGGCACTTGAAAAAAGTATGTCAAAAACCAAAAGGGGCATTGACCAACAGATCAGCGGCAAGCATGACGTGGGAAGAGGCCCGTATCTTCACCACCAGAAAGTACACAGAAAGTCCCAGGATGAAGACTGGCTAATCAGGGAGAGTGAACCGAAAGGGTAAAACCAACCCTGCACGATCAAAAGCTATACCTCACCTCGTTTGAAATAGGAACAAATTCCTGAGGGGTTCTCCGGATATCCCACCACCTTTAACGATAAAGGTAACTCCGATGCTGGAACTTGAATACGCTCCAGTTAAGTCATACAGCCTCCGCACCTAACATGTCACTACCAGAGCTGATACGAGAGCACAGATATGCCCTTGTGGCCCTGAACTACAAAAGGCCCACAGATACTCAGACGAGTACCTTGTGCAGCTGACCTATCAAATTCGGAGACTAACAGAGGACTAACAAGATATAAAAGAGGTAATATTCGCCCGCATTAGAGCAGGGTCAAGGGAGACACACCAGACCATATACATGTCGGAAAATACATCAAGATTCTACTTATCAGAATCCACCTTTAAAGACTGAGGCCTACTATTTCCCGATTGTACGACTTAACTTCGAAGCAAAACGTGGCCACTAGCAAAGAAGGGAAGGCTCCATGCGTATGCACCTGAAGAACTGTCCCACCCAAACCAGCTGACTTCCCATTTGCACTCAGAGAGTAACATACACCGACTCGAACAGTGGATGCCGGAGCATTTGGGGGCCAGCATATTTTACACATGCCTATACCAAAACTACAGACCATGATAGGGAAACTCCTGGTCATTAATCTCAGGAACCAAACCAACAGTGATCAAGACTCTAATCCTGGTTCCACACCACTGGAAAAATGGGTCAAACAGGACATCGACCGAGACGTAGCATTAAGCATGATTAAACCAGTGCCGGCGAGTTAGCTCACAACCCGGTTTTCTAGAATGGTGGTTGTACCAAAAAAGAAGAAAAATAGATGGCTCACCCCGGCATACGGTAGACGTGCAGAAGCTCAATGCTGCTACTTTGAGATTTGACGCGCATATTTAACGACATCACTATCGATATGCCTAGAAAAACCAGATGTATTTACTCTGGGATGATTCCATGGAAACGTCATTCTGGCATACGATAGACAATATCACCCATTGTGGCAACAACGGTTATTGTCTTCAACCCAAAGAAATTTTACTTTACGGAAAAGATGGAATTTCAAATTATAGATGGAATTTCAAATTATAGATGACGAGATAAAACCCACTAAGAGAATGACCGAGGCAATATTGAGCTTCCCTACACCCAAAAACATAACGATCCTGGTTCGGGCGGGTGAACCAAGAGTTATTTGCATTTTCTCCAACAGAAATAATGGCCCTTTCCGGAAACTGCTAAAAACAAAAGGCCGGAAATTCTCTTGGAGCAGAACGTTCGATCAGATCTTCGAACAGTCGAAACGGAGGATCATGCAAGGGATTAAAAATGGCTTAAAGACATTCGAAGTCAACAGATCAACATGCCTCTCTACTTCCAAATTCAGAAGCACTGCAACTGTGCCACCGAAGCAGGACTGGCTATCGGCGAGGACCGCTGAAAGTTAATTCTACCCGGTTTTCGGTTCACCAGCGACTTGAAATCGCAATACGTGACCGCAGTAGAAGAGGCATTGGCATTAGTATATAGACTAGAAGCTTGCAGAATGTTCGTGTTGGGATGCCTAGAACTATTGGTAAAAGTGGACCACAAGCCCCTAAAAAACTTCTTGGACAAAGCCCTGGAGGATATGATGAACACAAGACTGTTTAGCCTCAAGGAACGCTCATTAATGTACAAGTTCCGGATAAAACACCTTCCCGGCAAACTCAATGCTGCACCGGACTGTAGATGGAGGCACTCTGGAACATCAAGGCAAAGCGGAGCGATTGAAAAAGACATCGCACGTATCATCAACAGTTACATAATAGCGTCATTCAGCTCAACTTATATGCTTGATCCCAAATGGAGAGCAATCACATGGGACCAAATTGTGACCGCAGCCCCCACGGATGAAAATTGCCGATCTCTTGCCAAATGCATACAAATGGCTTCTCCAAGTCTCGGTTTAAAAGAAGCGCTATACTGCTTGGAAGGAGTAATAATCATGGACAATAAAATACTTATACCCAAGAAACTAAGGAGCGAGGTACTAGAATCACTTCGCGCCGCATACCAAAGTGTCAACGGCATGCTAGCAAACGCCAGACAACTGTTATTTTGGCCAGGGCTAGATGTGAGCATCCGCCAGACTAGATCTTAATACAAAATTTGCAATATCGTGACCCCATTACAACCTAGGGAACTCTTGATACTACCATCGAATCCCGAATTCACGTTTCAGAAGAGCGTAACAGACTTCTTCGGCCTGAGAGGGAAGAATTACATGGTGTGTGTAGATAGCTACACAGTGTCGGTAGAAACAGCCTTCATGTATTTTGGGAATGTCAGAACCGCATGTGACACACTACGGAAGTGGTTTTGCACATATGGCGTCCCCGAAGAGATATCATCCAATGGAGGACCCCCGTTTGATTCCCAAAAGTACTGCACATTTTTAGACAACTGTGGAACAAAAAACGTACCTCGTTGGCCTACTACCTCCAGAGTAATGAACGGACAGAGCTGACCGCCAAAACAGTCAAACGAATACTGGCAGACAGCACTGACAGCTCTGGTCGCCTATGCCACGCGTAGTCACGTATGCGTCACGGTCCGATTACGACCAACACTGTACACTACCAATCTCAGCCAAACCAACAAGATGTCTGTAAAGAGGATAAGTTGAAAGCCTTGAATATGGTTGAGAATTAGAACAAAATCCGTGAGTATGAAAAAAGAGGAGCAAGCGAAAAATTAAACTGACATATTTCGCTATAAAAATAGTTATGAGTATTTTTGTATTGTTTTTTCCTTTGTCTTTTTTAAAATTAAAATTTGGAGCAGGCTATGGATATCAGTCTATGAATAATCGTAAAAACCAATTTGTAATGATATGAATTCTTTTTCTTTTCTTTTTTTTTCTTTGTTTATTCTTTTTCTTTTTCTAAGCCTTGAATATCGAATAGACTATAGATTTATTTAATCAGTCTGTATTTTAGCAAAAAAAAAGCCTTTTTTGTAATATGATGATAAAACTGATTTGTGAACAAATATTCATCATGCATGAATATTTCATTATTAATTCATTCAGAGTTGTTAGATTACAAAGGAGCCTCTCTGTGACATTAACTTTTTATGTTTTTCTTTGAATGTGCGCATAGGACAAGTTTCCCAATCACATCAATTAGCTTTAGACCTCTTTTTTCTCCTGGGATCGTTTGAATATTCCTCCATTTTTGTCCCGAGCATGTGATGTCTGTGTCACACGAGAATCAGTTATTCTCCCCACCCGTATCTTTTACGTGGTTGGCGACTTGTCCACAAATAATTGAGTTGTATATAAGTCAAACGGACACCTGTTATTTGACGGGAGTCTCTGATCACAAAACTAACTCTTAGCATCCAATTCATTCAAGCAGCCAAGCGATACATGCCAAGCTTAATAGTAACCAACATCACAACATAGGTATGTAGGTATTTTAGAATTAAACCTAATTGCTGTGGGCAGAATTTTTTGTTTACTAATGGCGTCCAATCGATATTCGATAATTAATATCTTGAAGTTTTCTCAGGTCCAGTCTTCGAGGATCTGACATTAGTTTTTGGTTCTGTTATTGAAGTATCATTTTTTTCCAACCATTCCGCCATGAACAGGATGCAGCACAATATCAATTTTCAAGCGGAGTATCGGTGGTTTGAAGACAAATTTTTTCGTTTTCTTATTAAAGCTAAAGAATCCAGTCTTTCCTCGCAGGGAGGAAAACTGGCGGATTTATGCCTTTTTCAAAAGAAGTAGCGCGAAGTGAATTAAAAAAATCCTTATCTAAGATTTGAACTCAAGTCGCGAAGTTCTGTTAATGAAGTAAGAAAAATTTGTGATAAGACTGAATTTATAAAACAGTGAGTGAAGAACGGATTTATTTACAAGATTAACGTACAAATTCTGTAACTTGATAATGTAGCCTTTAATTACAGGTTAATTATTTACTAAATGTAGGTTAGTTGGGTAAACTACCCCAGTGTGCAAGGATGGATTTCACTAATTTAGTTACAGTCTGTTCTACTAGTCTTTTAACAATTGCTCAACGTACAAGTAATCAAATAATTTTCATTGGGTTTAGTTAGGAACAAAGCTTCAAGTGTTGGACAAACAGTGAGGATCGAACACAATAGTGTTAATTCTCAGCTAAATTATCTTCTTAACCATTGTTCCACAACGAGGCATTATAATTGTGATATTAACTAAGATAAGATTAGTTTAGAATAAGGGTTCATGTGCAAGGCGCCCAATATCTTGCAAGTTTCTCACCTATGCACTTATTAGACTAGTGATTTGATGGTTGCAAAGTCAAGAAACTCACCAAGCACTTGATTCTATGCCTTCGCTAACGTTACTCTGACACTGATATTGAGCATTCTATATTTATAAATATAGAAAACTATATATATATATATATATACGAGGATCATTAAATATGTTACCAGACTTTTTTCGTATGGGCACTTTTATCAATAGTACACACATAAAACTCTAGTTCCCTTCGAAGTAATCTCCGCTGGCTGCAACGCACTTGTTGTACCGTTCTAACAACTTCTGGAAGGCCCCATGGAAGTCCTCTAGTATGAGCGTGTCAATGACCTTCGTCACAGCCTCTTTCATCTCCTCAATTGTCTCATAACGATAGCCTCTGAGCTTAGGGAATAACCAAAAGTCACAGGGAGCAAGGTCTGGACTATAGGGACGGTGGGGAACTGCCTTGATGCCCATCTTGGTCAAATAGTCTGTGACAAGGATGGAGTTGTGGGCTGGTGCATTGTCCTGCTGGAAATGCCACTGACCCGATTTGAAGAGTGCTGGCCTCTTTCGACGGAATCTCTTCCTGAACTCCCTTAAAACCTCAACATAGTAACCCTAACCTTAAGCCTAACCCTTTGGCCAATCAACTCTGGTGTATTGACTTCCTTACTCCTCCCACACCTCTCATCATCCCTCACAGACTCACTGCCTTCCTTGAATCCCTTATGCTACTCAAAAACTGATGCTCGACTCATGCAAGATGCTCCAAAAGCAGTCTGAAGCATTCCATACGTTTCTCTGACATTTTTTCCAAGTTTAAAATAGAATTTTATTGCATATCGTTCTTCAAAAGTGTCAGATTGCATTTTTGAAATTGACCAGCTGTGACAATCAGGCTTTAGTAGGGTGTATTCCAATTCCTGCTGTAGCTCTTCATTTGAACGTGAATTCATAAAAATTGGTCAGTCATCTCATAAGATGTATAGCAATAACATAGTGAATTTTCAAGAGTCTACGACAATTTTAAATGCTGGTACAAAAAAAGTCTGGAAACTTATTGAATGCACCACTTATATATTGGGATAGTGCATATTTTTCAAATACACAAATATGCAACCTGTGAAAGTATTTGGGATTATATGCTGCATTTTCTTCTTAAAATTCTGTATTTTGACTCGGACGCTGATTTTTACGGTGATTGTGAAGTAGAGATATTTCTTTGAACTAATGAATCCTTTTTATCTATTATAGTTCGGCTTGTCTGTTTGCAAGAAAATTTTTAAGTGATTAAAAGCTATAAACCTACGTACGTTACGCCGATGACACTGATATCTGCTATAACCGAGGAATCATATCTGTCTACCCAGAAAATGGAAAAATCATACATTAAATAGGGTATAAAAATAAATACTAGAATCAAAAAGGTTAACAAATTAAAATTTTGAAAATCTGTGTTTCCAGGAAGCTCATCCGACGTGAAAAGGATTGCTTTAGTTTCTTCATTTTTTAGTAGAGCTCAGAAAAAATATGGAAAATAAAAAGATCTTTCAAAGGCAAACAAGGTTCGTCAATATTATACACTCATAATTCTTATAGCCATATGTACTTGAGAAATTTGAGTTTGAAGTGGAAGACAACTGAAAACTGAATATACCTGAGAATGATTGATTCAGAACTCTAAAAATGAAGGATATAGTTACTCCCCTTTATAGAGGTACCCCAATAGTAATATTTGTAAAGCTTAGATTAGTTTAGTATAAGACTTCGTATGCTAGGAACTCAGTGAGAATTAAATTCACTTCGCTAGAAATACTCAGCTGGGATTAAATGCTGATCATAGATTCATGGGGAGATATGAGTTTTTATTATTCTGGGGTCAAGATTGTTTTTTCCAATAATCTATATATTTTCAACATAAAAGCATGGCATATCTTTTTAAATTCGTAAATCTGCTACCTAAGGAGGTATTTGAGAATGTATGCTGTGTTTTCTTTTCCTAAAATTGTGTACTGAAAAATAGGAGTCAAAGTTCATTAATACAATACAGCAATAGTCTCAAAAGCGATATATGTAAAAAAAACAAAAACTCTGGACTTTGAATCAGCAAGACAATATAAAAGTTATTGTATATGAAGACGATTGCCTCAGTGGGATTTGTAAGCAGGAATGACATCAAAATGGACGATATAAAAAGTGACCTTACAGTACTAAATAAAATCCCTGACATTATCTAGAAAAGATTAAAGTGGCTTGATCATGTTGTAGGCAAAAACAATGGACAGAATGGCAAAAGATTGGACGAAATGGAGGTATTTATAGATTAATATGTGTGAGTAACCTTTGTAAGCTAAAATGGATAAGGAAGAAACTCAGCAAATTGACCAAGGGACAAGAAAATTGACGACTATGAACAAGGCCTTACATCTAAGAGATGACTTAAGCAGGCTATATGTGTCAAGAAAAGAAGGACGAGGACTCATCAGCATTGAAGACTGTGAGGATAAATCAACACAGGAACTCGTGGACTACATTAAAAAGAGCAAAGAAAGATTAATTACAGAGGCTAATAGGTACAAAAAAAGAAAAAAAAACAACAACATGAAACAGAAATGGGAAGAAAAACAAATGTGTGAAGACTTCAAGCGACAAACTGGCGAGATAACGCACGAAATATCTGGACATGGCTACGAAAGAGAAACCTTAAAATTGAAAATTAGTCTCTTTTAATGGCAGCACAAAAGAACGCCATAGAGACCAAGTAAGTGTTGATTATGTCGTGATAGAGATGAAATCAATTATCACATAATAAGCGAATGTAGTAAACTCGCGCAAAGGGAGAATAAGACTAGACACGACTGAAGGGTAATCCACTGGGAATTGTGCAAAAATTAAAATTTGATCATACTACTAAATGGTGTGTACACAAACTAGAACTTTTCCTAGAGAATGAGATGCATTAAATTCTCTGGGAGTTTGAGGTACAAACAGATTGCCTAATCTCAGCCAGAAGACTAGACCTAGTGTTAATGGAAAAGCAAAAGATAACTTGCTGTCTTGTGGACTTTGCTGTCCCGGTGGATCTCAGAGTGGAAATAAAAGAAAGCGAAAAATATACAAATTCTGAGACCTTGCCAGATAACTAAAAAAAGGTGTGGAACGTGAGGATGATAGTGATGCTAATTGTAGTTGGTGCACTTTGAGCGCCCCCCTAGGGCTTGGAAAACATTATATTTACTGGAAAATAAACAAATACTATGAAATACAGAAAACTGAAAAATGGTATAAACACCAACCAGAACCAAAGCAGAAGCCGAAGTGGCTACTTTTCCTCGGGATTTTGCCATCCAAAAGGATTACAATTAATGAGATATAGTGATTAAGGACTATAAAAAAACATGCCTTCTAATTGATTTGTCAGTACAAAGAAATGATAAACACTAAGTCAAAGAGTAAAATAAAATGAAGTACGTAAACTACGAAGATCTGAAAATAGAAATTGAAAAAATGTGACACCTTAAAACTACCAACGTGCTATTAATAGTGGGAATCCAGGGTATGATCAAGAAAGGGAATGATAAACATCAACAAGATACCTGGCTGTGGGAAACTGTTCATTTTCTTTGGAGAGTACTATCAATTTGACTAGAAAAATATTGATGCTTATAATCACTAGGTTTGGTTTGGTTTCTTTCTTTAATGGCACCTCAACCTTCGAGGGTTTTTTAATTTCAAAACCCTCCTTATAGAAGAACAGCTACGATACTTTTAACCCATAGATGGGGTGATAAGGGGGTTCATAGCTTTCCCAAGGGTATTAGTCCGAAAGTGAAAGCAGTACAGCAATTGGAGTTTAAACTCTCTTACTCAAGATCGCTGTCCCACACCTTAGCCCCACCTCTCACTAGATTAGGTTAGGTTATATGGCTTAAAGGTATATCAACCTTATCACTAAATGGTTGTTTTCTGAAACCTGAAACTAGTGGACAAGTTCACCTATATAGGAAGCAGCGTCTCATCTACCGAAAAGGATATCAATACGCGACTATCGAAGGCATGGACAGATATCGATAGGTTATCGGTCATATGGAAGTTAGACCTATCCGATAAATTAAAACGCAGTTTCTTTTCAAGCAGCGGTCGTATCCATACTTCTGTATGGATGTACCACTTGGACTCTGACAAAGCGCAAAGAGAAAAAGTTTGACGGCAGTTGCACAAGAATTCTACGAGCTAATTTAAACAAATCCTGCAAGCAACATTCCATAAAAAAGCAGCTTTACGGCTCCCTTCCACCCATCTCGAAGACCATCCAAATTAGACGAACAAGACATGCGGGACACTGCTGGAAGAGCAAGGACGAACTCATACGTGACTTTCTCCAATGGACCCCTTCTCGCGGACGCGCAAGTGTATGACGACCAGCAAGAACTTATCAACAACAGCTCTGTACGAATGCAGGATGTAGCCTGCAAGACTTGCCGGAAGTGATGGATTATAAAGACGTATAGCGAGAGAGATAGGGAAATCTGTGCGAGTAGCACGACATGAGGATGATGATGATAATAAGGTATATGATTTTTAATTGAATAGTTTGTTGATAACTTTATTCTTAAACAAGTTAGAGCTCATTTTTTGCATAGAGTTAAAGGGTTTAAAGTATTGCAAACACTAATAATTCTATCAAATATTAATCATTTATTTTCACACAGTTAAATAGGTTCAAGTATTGCTATTTAACATTAGTAATTCTATTTGTCTAGTATCCCTATCTTGCTTAATATTAATCATTTGTTTGTACACGTGATTTCAAGTATTGCTATCGCAGCGAAATTGACTTTTAGCCACCGCCTTCTGGCATCTTTAAGATAAAATGGAGTTGAGTATTTGTTTACCACTTCGGTTACTGGGTCAAGCACAGCTTAGACACCAGGATCCTGTCTTCAAGCATTATGGGTTACCACAGTCGGCCTACAGGTCGTCTCGGCGATGATTGGTGGGAGGTCGGTAAGACATTTTCCTCTACAGAGAAGCATTTGACTTATTCTATAGCCCTAAGCAAAAGGGGGTGACATATAACCACTACCCTATGAGAGGGGCTTAAAATACTCTGAATATATCCCCTGTAGAAGTGAAAGGATGTCCAGCATATGCATCTGAGGTTAGGTTCCTGTTCCGGAGAACTAGGGAATACGGAGTACCCTTTTATTGCCATTACTCTCAGGTACACGTTGACCCGAGGAAGTAGTATCTGTTTGGGTTCCGTCTATAGATTAAATATCTGTTTAAAAATCATTCTTATTTGATTGGACCGTGTGCAAAGAAACCTTTTAAGAAACTATCGAAAAAGTGAAAATATAAACGCTATTTTCTTACCTCTAGGCATAAAATAAACTTAAGCAGGTTGACATGCCGTTCACATCAATTCATTAACCAAAATTATGGAAATATTTTGTGAAAAAACCTTTAGAACAAAATTAATCCTAAGTTAACAGAAACAGCTGAAAAATTGTTTTCTAGAAGAAATAATTAACTGAAGCACAATATAAGATATGTTATCAATTCGATAAAGGTTCTAATTTTTCGGAGTTGGGTACTTTATGCAAGTTGTTCTTGGATCAAAAATTTTGCAATATTTTGCTAACGAGAGGCACAAATCGGCAGGTCTAGATGCTTTTGTCGAGATCGTGAAGGTAACGAACCACACTAGACAGTGAGATGCCGGGTTCTCCTGATAATATTTAAGTGCTACGGATTTGCCTCTAATGCTTGGAGCACAGTTTTTAAATCCACGGTTTTATATATTTAACTCCCGACCATACACGAGCAGGATGTGATACAAGGTCAATTTTAATCGGAGTTTAAAAGGATTGAAATCAAAAGTTTCCTTCCTCTAGAGTGTTTGCCTTACCAAGATTAAAGAACCCATTCTGCCCTACTATTTACCTTTAGCTGGAGAGAGAATAAATGGATTCATACCTTTCCCAGGGTTTGAACTCGGATCACCGTGTCCATTTCCCACGACGGTCACCATTACACCACGAGCGCTACCAAAATCACGGTTCCAGGCCAATCTGATCCTATTTACCAACCCCTCCGCTCGGGCAGGATATGACACAAGGTCAATTTTTAAGCGGAGTTTAACAGGTTTGAATTCACAGTTTTCCTTCTCCTAGACTAGTTGCCTAACCAAGGCTGAAGAACCTAGTCTGTCCTACTATTTACCCATAGCTGGAGGGAGAATAATTGGAGTCATACCTTTCCCAAGGGTATTAGTGCTATGTGAAATGCAATCAGTCTCGTCCAGGATTTGAACTCGTGTCGCCATGTTCATTTCCTACGACGATAACAATTACACCACGGGCACCTCCAGGCCAATCTGATATTGCCTAATTATCGAGGTTCTTGCAATCTGAGGGAAATTTCTTCAACCATCTAGTTACTGTACCATCACCTTTTGCACAGCAAATGTTTTTCGTTGCTTCCACGGTATTATAGCCCAGTGTGAACTCGTAAAGTATAAATTCCTCAATTAGACTACCTTATACAATTGCCACAAACGAGCACGTACCAAAATATTTCAAAACTTTTGTCTCACCCAAGTAAATGTCTTCTGGCTAAAACAAAAGTAGTGCAGGTTTAAAAAAATTACTCATTTAATTAAAATTCATAAATATGCCAAGTGTTGTGATATTAAATGAATACCTTGATAGAGAATTATATTAATAAAACCTACTAATAATATAATATATAGAATCCAACAGAATTGCTCAAAATGCACTTATTTTCAATTCGAATCATTAAACACAAAGGTTTGAAAACGAGAACTTGGGTACACTTATTCATAACAAATACAAAATACATTTTAAATTTGTTATGAGGCACAGTGCATCTAAAAGAGAACTTGGATATACTCCTTTTAGAATCTAAATTTAATATTATTTATTACCGAATTTAATTATGCAGAACATGCTTTCGGGTATAATACGCACTCCTAATTTTTGGCTACGAAATTCTGAAAAAAAAACCCTCGTGTGTAATACGCACTACCTATCTGGAATTTGTAGTTGATAAATTTAACATTAGTTCAACTTTTAATGTAGTTGATTTAATGTTTTGATACACAAAATTTACACACTATTTAGAGCAAAGACAAGGTCATGTTCTCACGAAAATGTAACAAACTTTCAGCAAAAATAAGTTTACAATAGAAGAAACAAATAATATCTAACAGAAATGTTTGTCACACATCTGAGTTGGGGTGGAGAAGGATCTATGCCTTTCCCAAGTGAAACGTATCGACCAGGATTTGAACTCAGGTCGTCCATTCTATTTCTTACGATGATAACCGTTATGCTAAGTTCGCCTCTCTATTTTTACTATATAACACATTTGAAGCCACTACGAAAATGAAACTTTTCTCATTGGGCTTGTGGGTAGAGAGTACGCCAATGGTCCGTGAGACCTGGGTTCAATCCCAGGTTGCGTCATACCAAAACTTAAAAAAAGGCACTTGATGCCTCCTTGCTTAATACTCAGCAATACGAGGTACATATCAAGGGTAAAGTGGAGCAACCCAGAGAAAGGAGTAGCGCCCTCCCTTACACCTTGGTGTAGTAGCTATTGAAAAGGGAGCCTTCTGGTCGCCCTCGACTACAGTCGCCAACTTTACTTTACTATTTAGGTTCTCGTAAACTGCCTGATAGCCCGACCATTCTTGTTCTTGAACAAAACCGAGCCAATTATCATTAATCTGCATCGTATTCTGAAAGAAGAGACCTGAACAGAATTTTTCATTCTGATCGCACCTCCTTGTTCAGCTGTTACTATTTTGTCTTGACGAAACGGACGTGCGATCAATTGATGGGATGAGACATAATAAAAACTATACAGAAATAGCAAATGTAGTGAAGTTACCCAGAAAACACTGACACGTCACTAATGCTGGTTACATGACAAAGTTCACTCTCGTTCTCATGGTTTTGTTTGCCATGTTATATTAAGTGGCAATTTTGGAAAATTCTGCCACGTCACTGACATAATTCTCAATAGCATCAGAGGTCAACGCTGATTTTTAAGTCAAACAAACGCTCTAAGCTTCGAAAATTGACGTAATACAGTTTTCTTATTTCTGTTTACTCACATTTGAGAGGGGCTGAGAATATGCTGAATATAGTTATTGCACAGAGTTAAGATCCCCCACTCCAACCAAAAAGAAAGGGTGTTCTAGGTATATGAAATAAAGTTATATCTGATGGTTAGGCTCTAGTCCCGGAAAATCATGGGAGTGTTGAGTACCATTTCATAGTTATGACTCTTAGGTCCACTCTGACCCGGAGTAATAGTATCTATGAGGGTTCAATCGATGAGTCAAATAAATTTTTTCGGAAATTATTCTTATTGGATTGAAATGTGTGAACTCATGCAGCTGTGTGCACCTGAATTGTCAGATAGGAATACTTCATATCATACAACTGTGTGAAAAGAAACAATGGTAAACAAATTAAAAAGTATAATTTAAAAAATGAAATGAAACATTAAAAATATAGTTATGATGATAATCAAAGATTAACAAATTAATCAAATTTCGAAAGAAAAAGAATGCCAATCATAAAAGCTATTGCAGTCATTATAATGCTTGTTTTTATATGCTTTATTTTTGTTTCCTTTGAGAAAATTAGTTTACATTAAGTACCAGACGATACGTAAAATCTTTCAGCTCTTGTTATTAAAGCAGTCAATGAAGTCTTGATATTTCAATTTCAAAGGAAACGAACGATTCTAATTAGCATTTTATACTTATCTTTGGCCGTCAAACTCTTTTCGAAAATTGATTTTTAAAATTTTGAATTGTTAAGAGAGAGCATCGCTGTACGTTAGGTTTTACCAACGGGTAATAAACTGCTTTACTGAAATCTGTTTGCATTGTGTGACGAACTGAACTTACTTTAGCTTTGTGCTATATAAATTATGTAATAGTAAGCAAGTAAATAATATATATATATATATATATATATATATATATATATATATATATATATATATATATATTTACTGTGTCCATAATAATTATCAGATTTATGTCCCTGCGGTTTACAGGACAAATGTTACTTTATTTTCTTTCTCCTGTTTTTTAACAATCACATATGTACACACTCACACACACGTGCACACACAAAAGTATATATATATATATATATATATATATATATATATATATATATAATCTGATATATATATATTTTATATATATATATAATCTGCATATATATATATATATATATATATAACTGATATATATATATATATATATATATATATATATGTATATATATATATATATATATATATATATATATATACTTGTATGTGTGCGCGTGTGGTGTGAGTTTATATATATATATATATATATTGGTATAAAAATATTATTTCTAAAATCTGAAAAGTGCTCAAATACTGGCCCGTAAATCTGGATAAAACTTAAAATAACATTTCTCAATTCCTCATGTTAGTCTCATGACTATCTTCAGATGAAAAATGTTTCACTCGAAGATTGAACTTTTTCCAAATACATTAGATATATAGTCATAAAACTGACATGAGGAGTGAGATCACACACACACACACAACACACTCACTCACACGACACACACACACCACACACACACAACACACACACACAACATCTATATATCTATATATATATATATATATATATATATATATGTTTAATCAAATCAACTTTGAATTTTCAGTTTAAAACGCCAGACGTGTTGAATACTGACTCATCTGAGGACCGAAATTTTAATATTTTATATATAATATATATCTATATATATATATATATATGTGTGTGTGTGTGTGTGTGTGTGTGTGTGTGTGTGTGTGTGTGTGTGTGTGTGTGTGTGTGTGTGTGTGTGTGTGTTTCTGCGTATACGTCATAATTGACTCGTGAAATACAAATATATGTGTAATATATTTTTGTACCCAGTCGCTGGGCTGTAGAATACACCGACTGCTTCTCTGCAGAGGGTAAGACCCCCCCCAACGAGTGTCCTGGATATGACACTAAAAAATCTGATGGTGAGGTTGTTGCAATGCTGCAGCTTTGGGGAATGCGGAGTACCCTTTCATTGCCCATCGCTCCACAGGTCCACTCTGGTCCGGAGTGGTAAGCACCTGATAAGGGTCCTATATATGGATTAAATAGAACAACACCGTGCTTCTTTCACTATACTGATTTTTGCATTTAAACTGCGTATTTATGCTAACTGAATTGTTTATAAATAGAACTGTTTTGACATTGGAACTGCGTACTAGTGCTGGGCTCTGAATTGCTCGAAATAGAACTGTTTTTGACGTCTAAATGTGTACCTATGCTGAACTGAATTATCTGAAATAAAACTGTCTGACATTTAAATCTGTGTATTGCCCAGTCAGCTGGGGCTGTAGAATACACTGACTGCACCGTTGTAGAAGGGTAAGAGCCCCCCCCCTAACGAGTGTCCGGGATATGAAACTAAACAATCTGATGGTGAGGTTCCAGCAGTGCTGCAGCTTTGGGAAATGCGGAGTACCCCTTCATTCCCATCGCTCCCAGATCCACTCTGGCCCAGAGTGGTAGCACCTGATAGGGCCCTATCTATGGGTTAAATAGAACTAACAGCATACTTATGCTAAAATGAATTGAGTAAACTGAATAGCTTGAAATAGAGACGTTTTTGACAATTAAACCGTACTTACATTTAAACTGTGTGCTTATGCTTAACTGAATTATTTCAAATAGAACTGTTTTTCGAGATTAAAACTGTATTTACACTTAACTGAATTATTACATATAACTGCTTGAATAGTTTGAAATGGAAATGATTTTGACAATTAAACTGTGTACATATGCTAAACTGCACTGTTTATTTAGATTATTTACATAAAAATGGATTTGGCGTTAAATAACCTACAAAGGTTGATATGCCATAAAACCAAACAAACCAAAAACCAACATATTTTTACCTGCATGAGTTCGATCAATGGCATTGACTTTCATCACCAAAAATTAACACATGAATGCCAGAATTGAATGAAGAAATTAACTTACTTCACACACACACACACACACACACACACACACACACACACACACACACACACACACACACACACACACACACACACACATGTATATATATTCACTCAAAAGGTTGTGTAATGGCACTTACATTGTTATCAAGACTTTTAGAGAGTGATTAGTTCAGGTAGAATAAAAAATTGATGTATATATAGAGAGAATGATATGGTCTGTAGATTTCTCTTCGAAAATGTTTCTCTTGTTCTATTATATATACCGTGTTTCATAAAATCTGATATCATTTAGTAATCTGATAACTAATTCTCGTTCACATGATCTCAAATTTTAACAGTATGTTTAGAAACAACTGAAATGTTTAATTATTTTTTCTCAGGTATAGAAATAGCATTTAATAGAAAAGAAAAGATATTTAAACATTAAAAATAAAAAATAAAATTTTGAGTTGTTTCTACTCATGATGTTAAAATTAGACATAATGTAAACAAGAATTGGTCATGTTATTAGATTTCTTGTTTTTTTTTAAACATTTTGCTATCTCAAATGATATCAATTTTTTGCAAGCACCCTATATAATTAGATTTGATTCATTTACATGTAAAACTCTCTCTTTCTCTTTCATTATATATATATATATATATATTAAGCAGAAATGCATATATGCTCTAGCCAAGATCCTGGACATTCTCTTTGAAAATACAACAAACTTTAAATACTCGCTTATTATACTCTGCATGTGTGTGTGTTTATGCTGCCGAAACATTTTCAGAAGAAACTTATACAGACTGAAATCTTATTTCTTTAATACCCAATATTTTCTATTTTTCTGAAACCTAAGTACATTCCATGTATATATATATATATATATATATATATATATATATATATATATATATATATAAGTGTGTGTGTGTGCGTATGTGAGCATGTGTTGACATTCAAAATTGTACGCTCTATTGGCGGGACTTTTAATACTCTGACTTTCAAAAGACATATACTTCGCGTCACTGAGTCTCTACAGTGTTTTATAGTGACCATCCTAAGCTTACCTAATTTAGCGTAAGCATGGAGCTGTCAGAGAGAATCGAACTCACTATCAATGGTCTGCTAGTATAACTTGCAAACCATTACTCTATGAGTACAATCATCTTTGATTTCTTAAACGCACGAGCTCAATATTAAGTCTTTATTTAAACATATAAACATTCTCACGTATAGATGTAGGCATTTAGAGTCTGAAAATTTAGCCATATCTCAAGAAATACATTTACGTAAAAGTATACTCATAAAATTTATATAATTCTATAGTTTAATATCATCCCCAATGAATCTTTTGATTTTAAATTATACCTAAAAAATATGAAAATATTTAGTTCGTAAAAATGTATGGTGAAATAAATCTATGATCTATTTAGTCCACTATATATATATATATATATATATATATATATATATATATATATATATATATATATAGTTAGATTTAAATGTAAATATTCATGCAAATATATTTTCATAAATATATCTTTCGGAATTTTGACTGTTATTACGTGGGATATAACGATTTTATTCTATAGTGTAGAAGTCGTCATCACAAATAGATCGTGAGATCACCTAACTAAAAATGTTTTCTTAAGTGTCCATTTATATATGCATAGAGTGTTCGCCAGTAGTCCGGGAGACCGGGGTTAAATCTAAGGTTCAGGGTTACCAAAGACTTAAAAAATGGTACTTTATGCCACCTTGCTTAACACTCAGCATCATAAGGTAAGGATCAAGGGTAAAGTGGAGCAATCCAGGAAATGGAGTTGCGCCCTCCCCTACACCTTGGTATAGTAGCTATTGAAAAGGGAGCCGTCGAGTCACTCTCGACTAAGGTCGCCAATTTTACTTTTACTTTTTACATAGATAGATAGATCGACAAACGATATATCATTCTTGCCAATGACCCATAATTATTTTAATTTGGTAAATCAGTAACTGGGTGGCAGTCTGACAAAATGTCATCTGACATGAGAGCAGAGGTGTTACTGAATTTCTCCCAGCCAAAAATTTCACCAATTGACATTTATTTTCACCTATTGACGCTTATCGAAAGTTTACGGAGAAAAATAACAGACGTAAACACAGTTAGGTGGTGGGCAGTGAGATTCGGCAGTGGCGTTGGGTAATATGATTGACAAAAAATATTTTGGATAACCCTACATCGTTGTTAACCGACGAAAAGAAGCGTGCTTTCACCAGCTCAAATCGAGACGAGGAAAGTTGGACAACGTAAACAATGTTTTTCTGACGAAGCCCTCATCGCTATTACGGGAAATTATGTCGCCTCTGTTTGTGTCGATTTTTAAAAGCTCGGTATGCAGGCCATTGTTATATATATACACATCCTGTCCAAAGTTATTAAGAAAATCTCATAAACTTCAATAATTCAAATTTGGTTTGAAAATGAATTGTAAAATTTTAAACAAACAATTTAAATATTTAAAAAAAACCTGATTTGAAATTTTTGGTAGTGTCAGTATTGAATTTATTGAATTTATTTGATGTATTCTATAACACTCCCGTCTGAAGTTATCAGGTAAAACGAAATAAGTAAAAGTAAAGTTGGCTTCCTTTTCAATAGCTACCACACCTAGGCGTAGAGGAGGGCGCTACTTCATTTCCTTGATTGCTCCTCTTTACCCTTGATCCTTACCTTATAATGCTGAGTGTTAAGCAAGGCGGCATCAA
Organism: Sepioteuthis lessoniana; assembly: GCA_963585895.1. Classification (NCBI taxonomy): domain Eukaryota; kingdom Metazoa; phylum Mollusca; class Cephalopoda; order Myopsida; family Loliginidae; genus Sepioteuthis; species Sepioteuthis lessoniana. The sequence continues at coordinate 147,842,324 of OY757905.1, read as the reverse complement.
GTATCGTTTTTGAGTCTTTGGTATGACTCGACTTGTGATTGAACCCTGGTCTCTCGGGCCATTAGCGAACACGCTACTCAAAAGGCCAATGGTCCGGTCTAAAATGAAATAATCACATATTACTTCAATAAAAAGTAATAATATCATAAACAATTGATCAACACCTATGATAGAACAAATAACAAACACATTACATAAGTCTTTGAATCCTTTAAATAATAACATTATGACCCTTCTCAATAATCACCAGTAATCTATTATCCATGGATTTCGTTAATTTCTTTAACTTCAGTAGGTTTAATTTCTGACATGGTAGTTTTAATTACTTCCCATAGGTCTGTTTTGCAAAATAATTTTATCTTCACAATTGACCATAGATTTTCGATCGGATTCAGGTTAGGTTTTGATAATGGCCACTCCATTATCTTCTCTCCAGTAAATCTTTTATGTTCAAAGAATTCACAGTTAAGCTTATATACGTGAGAAGGAGTATTGTCATGCATAAATCGGTATTTTCCTTTGAAACTAAGAGACTGGGACTCGTTCCATGCAAAGAAATCTTGTCCATAAAATCACAATAGTTAGCACTGCTCAGTTTAACGCCTTTGAATAGTACAATAATGGTTTGGTCGATAATTCTAGCCCAAATCATAAGACTATCAACTCCTTGTTGCCTTCTTTTAACCACAGTTACCTCTAAATTGGATAAGATCCACCATTTGATCCCTGCAGCAGGTCCATCAAATGTCACTCTGGATTTGTCGGTGAAAATTACTTTAGAAATTTTCAAGTATTTCTTGGGTCAATTTTGATGCTTTTAAGTATTTCTTTTTGTGAGGGGTGGTAGCCTAAGAGATTTTTAACAATTCACAAAGTTGTCTACACCTTCTGTCCTCCCTGACTCCTCTGTTCGAATTTAAGAGTTTTTACAGATTTGAAAGCTGGTCACAAATTGTTACTATAACTCGCTTTTGTTTACGTTCATCTCAAGGAAGCAAGCTCTTAAAACTTTTTCTTTTGCTTCAAGTTTGCAACTTAGTAATGTTTTTTTAATAGTTTAATGATCTCTGAAAAGCTCCACTCAATAACTTTATTATTTTCTGTTTTTCACTTGTTAGATCCTTCTTTTTATCCATGCTTCAACATATATCATAGCCAAAAAGAAAAATAGTTTTTATGAGATTTTATAGTTCTTAAAGTAATATTAATTTAATCTGCATACGGACTTTAGTCAATCAATATTTGAAAATACCAGAATCTTAAATGAACATATTCAGAATGTCAGAGAATTTAGTTAAATATTTATAAATGGATTAGTTTAAATTTGACAAAAATTGGTTCAGAACTTATACAGTTATTAAGGTTTATTTGACTAACAAAATGACTTCATATATATATATATATATATATATATATATATATATATCTGAACACATATATGAGCACCCTCAAAAAGGAAGAAAAAATATTGTTTGCAATTCTTAAATTATGAAAATCGGACATATGAAAGATTAGGCATAAAGACATTTAAATTGAAAATATGAAGAAATTGCAATTCTTTATATATATATATATATCAGCATCTATGCTTAATTTAAAAATTTTGTTTTGACATAAATATAAGACCAATAAGCAGAACTATAGAATATAAAAGGTAAATTTTTTATTTGATATTCTGTAGATCCACCATTAGTTTTGATAACCTCAAGGATTCGGCGAGCCATACTATCAAGTAGTTTCTGAAGTTGAGCCGAAGGTATTTTTCCCATGCTTCTAAGATTGAATTTTTGAGTTCAAAAATTGCTAAGTAGTGTCGACCTCCGTCATTAACTTTTGAAACAATCAATCTCCACAAATTTTCAATAGATTGAGGTCTGGAGAGCTCGCTGGGTGGTCAAGAAGTCTTATTTTTTGTTCAAAGAAGCACTTTTTTGTTATTGATGCATTGTGGATAGCAGCATTAACTTGCTGAACAATCCATTCTTCTCCACAAAGATAACGCCCTTCTTGTGCGAGAGATAAATCATTTAGTATCTTAACATAATCTGCTGCTTTTTGTCGACCACTGACAAATTGTAGTTTAAGTTTTCCTGAAGATAAGAAGGTCCCCCAGATCATAAGAGATTCTCCTCCAATCGGATATTCTAATTGTTGTATAATATATAACTACTAGTCTATATGTTCTTTTGTTAAATGCAAATAAGTAAATTCACCCCCTGTCGAGTCCTATGCTTTCATTCACCCTATAAAAATTTCATTCACTTTCAAGGGTCTTTATGACCCTACTTTAAGGAGCTTGGACTATGCTTTGGACTCTCCGCCATGAGAATGGTGCAGCACAACGCTAATTTTAAGCAAGGTATTGCTTGTTTTAAAATTTTCTTTGTTTTAGGCCGGTTGCCATACAAAAGTTAAAGTGTCAAGTCTGCCCTAGGATTTACTTATAGCAGAGAGATATTAATTGGATTCAAACCTATTAGCGCTGGATGAAATGTAAACAGCCCCATCAAAGGTATGAACTTGATTGCTAAACATAAGTGTAAAGATGTTAACCGTGGTTTGTAAAATTTCTATGCCAGGCGCTGTCTATGAATTACACCCAGGGACACAATGGTTTAATTTGAATTAATGCAAACGAGTAAATTTACCTCCTGCAAACACCTATTCATTTATTCACTTAGCTAAAAGTTTATTCAACCTCTCTTTTATGGACCTCTTTAAGAAGTTCTGTTTTAGAATATTTTAAACTTTTGCTAAACAAATTTCTGCGGCGAACAATAAAATTTAAAATAGATTTTTCCTTGTTTTCTTAGTTCAGCACCAGCTGGTAACTATAGTTACATGAAATTATTGACCAATAATAATAATAATAATAATTACCAAACCAAAAAAAGATCAGAATACTCGGAGAAAAGTAAACTTACAAATACTAGGGAATATTGGAAGCGGACACCATCAAATAAGTGGAGATGAATGAAAAAATTAAGAAAGCGTATCTCGGGAGAACGGGGAAACTATTCGAAACCAAACTATATAGCAGAAATCTTATCAAAAGGATAAACGCCTGTGCTATCCTCCTTGTAAGATACTAAGGTCCATTCTTGAAGTGGACGAGGGTGGCTTTTAAACAAGAGAACAAGAAAACTCATGTCGATGCATAAGGCCTTACATCCCAGGGATGACGTTAACAGGCTGAATGTGTCATGAAAAGAAGTAAGAAGAGGACTCACCAGCACTGAAGATAGCGTCAATTCATCGATATAAAGACTCGAAGACTACATAAAAAATGTAGAGGAAGACTGATTTTCAGCGACCAGAAGCAGTACATACAATACAAGCATCAACAGAACAAAAATAACAAAAATAGGAAGAAAAACAACTGTATGGACATTTCAATTGACAAACAAGCAAAAACCCCACGGGAAAACTTGGACATGGCCGCGAAAAGGAAGCCTTGAGAGAAAAACTGTATCCATTTTGATTGCAGCACAGAATAACGCCAAAAGGACTAACTACGTCAAAGCAAAAATAGACAAGACGCAACAAAATAGCAGATGTAGATTATGTGATAGAGATGAAATAATCACTCACATAATAAGCAAATGCAGTAAGTCAACACATAAAGAGTAAAAGACTGGTTGGGTAAATTGATTGTGCAAGAAGTTTAAATTTGACCATATGAACAAATAGTATCAACATAACCCTGGAAAATGAGATGCAGAAAATTCTCTGGGATTTTGAGATACGAACAGATTATCTAATTCGAGGTAGACAACCAGACCTAGTGATAGTCAACAAAAATCAAAAAAAAAAAAAAAAAAAGGAAAAGAAAAAATAAAGAAGAAAAAAGTGAGAGAGAGCCTGCTAAATAGCAGCCTTTGCCGTTCCGGCTGACCACAGGATAATGCTGAAAAAGTGAAAAGAAAGATAAGTTGTACCTGTACCTAGGTTGAGAACTGGAAAACTATGGAACAAGAAAGTGACGGTGATACCAATTATAATTGATGCGCTCGGTACAGTCACCAAAGGATTGATAAAGGGTTTGGAGGACTGAAATAAAAATAAAAAACGAGTGGAGACCATTGAAAACGACAGCATTTTTATGATCGGCCACATTATTGAGAAGAGTCCCGGAGGTTTGTGGAGACTTTCTGTCTCTCAAACCCCAGTGAAAAACCATCAGCTAGTGCTGGTATGAAAAACTCTCAAAAGAGAGAAATGATAACAATATTGAATATTGTAATGTTAAAAATGTCTTAAACACCAACCAGAACCAATAACCGAAGCAAAAGGAGCTAATCATTCCCTGGGACTTTGCCATCTAAAATGATAGAAAAATAAAGAGTAATAGACCAAACATAGTGGTTAAAGACAATAAAAGTAAAAAAAAGCATTCTAACTGATATGGTAGGACCAATATCAGTGAAAGAATATATTAAAATGAGTAAATACAAAGATTTGAAAATAGTAATTGAAAAAATATGGCACTTTAAAATTGTAACCCTATAAGGTCGGAGAGCAGTCAGAGAAATTTTATTAACCAGTGGTAAAAAAAATCGATTTTAATTTTTGAAGAATAGAATAATACATTACAGATGTGTAATGGGGGAATGGATTTTTGAAATGAAGTGTTGATAAAAATTATGTTATTTTGATGAGAAGGAATTTGTTTAAACGAATTGTTATTGTTTAAACTAAAGCAGCCAGAAGATAGGTGAATTGTTTTGACAGCGTAAAAGCTGAATCCAGATCAATGCCAAAACTGTCAATCATTAGAAGCGACTCAGTATGAAATTCTAAAATTAAAGGACCTATTTCCTGAATTCGAATGTGGAATTTTTTTAAAAACAATCCCGATATAATACACGCCAGCATAAAAATTATTGAAATCCAAATTAGGAGAAAATCTATACTTTGTAGTTTCGTCCCTCCCTACACCTCAGATAAAGATATACATAAATTGACCGAGTTTGTCCCTAGCAGAAGTAGACAAGTGGCAGACGAACAGGAAGCAGCAACTAGATTTCACGCATTCTGGACTCTGACCATGCACCAGACTATCCAGAGTGGAGAGGCAGAAAAAAAGCACATTAAATGTTGTTCGGACATGATGTAGTCTTACTTATAGACAATAGAGACTGAGATAATGTGATGCCTTATGTCAGACTCACGGAGGTAAAAAAGCGAAGCAAAATTGAGATGATATATTTCAAAGAGACAGTAGAGCAGCGAGAGACAGGTGAGTCGGGGAGCTGTTTTCAAGAAGCTCTGAGCATTTGACCATATACCAGATAGCTCTGAGTATAGAAAACAAAGAAAGCCAACCATAACACAACGCTGCGGTAAAAGCAAAGAAGCTTAATGAAATAAGCACTTGTGAAGTAGTACCAAGGATTGAAGAAAGCAAACATAATCACCATTTAAGATTGCCTTACCCCAGACTATAGACAGCGGGAATAGAGAAGAGTAAAACTTATACGAAGAATCAATGGACTGTTAATTTGTGAACTATTCTCGGACAAAACTTTCCACCTCCGGAATGGGTGAATATATGAATCATTTTCGAAAGACATTTTTTCCATGCGAAATATTGTTATCTTGGCAAGCCGTGTTTTGTTCTCTATTTCTTGGTGCTAACTTTTATTTTCTTTTACTTTCTTAATTGTGCGATCTCATTCGTCTATTCGCTGACTGGCGACTCCGAGTAGTGACTGATCTGTTGTCTTGATCTAAAGAACACAATGAGGGCAGATTACGAATCGATCGTGCCATCCGAAGATATATCCGACCAGAGGAACGATCAGTGGATTGGAAGCAGAATCACCCTCGTGTTTGGCAAGGACAGCTATATCGTCACAAAATTACCACCGTATCAATAATAATGGGAGTCCTAGGTATGACCAAGAAAAGGATAAATAAACACATAAGCAAGACACCTGGCAATACCAGTCTATATGAAATACAAAAAATTGTGCTTTACAAAACTGCTCATCTTCTAGGAGAGTATTATCAATGAGACTGAAAAATATCCCCAAAAAGAGACAATATATAGAATGCATATTATCATTAACTTTCCTCACCGTAATTCTTAGTAAATAGTCGGTGAAGGATTGTAAGAAACCAAAAAATAAAACTGAAAATTAAGTAGTAATAATAACTGTAATGATAATAATGATAGTAATGATAATAAATGGCCGACCGCAGTCGAGGACGACCTGAAGTCTCCCTTTTCAATGGCTACTACACCGAGGCGTAGGAGAGGATGCTACTCTTTTCCCTGGATTGTGCCATTTATTCTTGATCCGTACCTTATATAAGCTGGGTGCTAAGCAAGGAGGCATCAAGTACTATTTTTTAAGCCTTTGGTTTGACTCGACCTGGGATTGAAGCCCAGTCTCATGGACCATTGGAGAACATTCTATTATGCCAATGGGCCGGTAATAATAATAATAATAATAATAATAATAATAATTATAATAATAATAATAATAATTTTGCTCGGAAAATCTCCAAAGGATTGGTAAAGGGACTGGAAGACTTGGAAATTAAATGAAAAGTGGGAACATCGGTCAGAATACTGAGAAGAGTCCTGGAGACTTGAGAAAACTTGCTGTCACTTAAAGTCTAGTGGAAAACCATTAGGTAACACTCGGGCCGAAAAATTTACAAAATCATAAGAAAAGATTAATCACTCAATTTACATGAATAATATCAATGTATTTGCAAGAGAATGAAAAAGAACAGGAGATACATAAACAAACAATAAGAATATACTGCCAAGATATAGGAATGAAATTTGGCATGGAAAAGTTATAAAGAAAAGTGAGAAAACAACGGAAGGAATAGAACTAGCAAATCAAGAAAGCATCAGAACAGTTTGAGAGAATATAAATTACAAGTATTTGGAAATGTTAGAAGCCAATACAATCAAACAAACAGAGATGAAAGAAAAAATAAGAGTATCTCAAAAGAACGAGAAAAACTTTTCGAAACCAAGCTCATCAGCAGAAATTTAATCAAAGAAATAAACACCTGGGTAGCCTCCTTGTAAGGTACTTTGGAGGTACTCAGACAAATGTGTTACGAGATAAGAGAATTTTCTTGGCGCAGGTAGAATAACTACCTTTCTGGAAACCCCAAGTTCCTAAGCGCCTAGTGTATTCCACAGAGATCCCGTTATACATATATTAGGAAAAAAAAAAGAATAAAGCAGATATCCATTTGGCCTAAGCTCAGTTCTTCGAAGATGCAAGAAGATGAACAAGACCCACGGTTAAGATAGAAAAGGAAGTATTTAATTATCGAGACGAGTGAATAAACAAACAAAACATTAATGAATATATGAAGGACGGAATGTTGTGTCAGTTAGAATGTTCTTATTACGTGTTGAATGGTGCCTGTAAATTCTCAGTCGAATACAACAGTTCAAAAGAGTGAGAGAGAGAGAGAGAGAGAGAGAGAGAGAGAGAGTGAGTTAAATGCGCGTACCTTATTTGAAGTTCATCTGGGCTTTTTTTTCCTTTTCTTTCTTTATCGGGGAAGTTTAAATATTCAGTTCTTTCTTTTCATTGGGAGTATTTCCGCTTTTCCATTTCTAAGCTTTGTCACTTATCCGCTATGGCTTTTACTCAAGTGTCAAGGGCAGGCTGGCTTACTTTTGCCCACACTAATGAAAAATAGCCAGCCGACTTTTCGACAGGTACCTCATGGTGCTGTGTCCTCTAGGGAACTAAGTTCTTTTCCCCTTCCACTTTTTGGTTTGAGTGTTACTTCCGCTCACAATCTGACCTTTTTTCTTTGATACGCTATTTTTAGCTTGTGGATCACCTGTTACTACCCACACTTCCTTTATCATCCCCACCTCTCTCTCTCTAACAAATGAAGCAAAAAACAAGAAAATTGATGACAATACACAAGGCTTTACATAAACGGAAGAAAAGAAGGAGAAAGATGATTAACCAGCTTTGATTATTGTGTTGTGCATTAATACAAGAACTCAAGGAATTCATTAAAAAGAGCAAAGAAAGACAAATCACAACATCCAGTTACAGCATTAGTAACAGAAGAACAAACAGAAAAACAACTACTAGAAAACACAAAAACAAAAACAAAAACGACTGTGTAGATATTTTAAGCGGTAAAATAGCGAGATTTCACACAAGAAAGCTTGGGTATAGATAAGAAAGGGAAATCTAAGGAGAGAAACTTAATCGAATCTTTTTAATAGGAGCCAAAAACAACACCATAAGGACCAATTATATTTAAGCGAAAATCAATAATTTGTAATAGAATTGCAATTGTAAATTATGAAGAGAAAGAAATCAAGCGACGAATCTTATAATAATCGAGTGCAGCACATTGGCACAAAAGGAGTACAAAACTAGGTAGAGTGGAGTGGTGAATGTGATCCATTAGGGATTGCGCAACATATTGAAATTTGGCCATACTACCAAATGGTATATGCACAAACTAGAATCTGTCATAGAGAATGAGACGTAAAAAATTTTCAGGGATTTTGAAATACAAACAGATCCCCAAGTCCCGGCCAGAAGACCAAAACCTAGTTTTGATTTAGTAGAAAAAGAGAACTTGTCATCTTGTAGATTTTGCGGTCCTGGTGGACCATTGTGTGAGAATAAAATAAAGCGAAAAAATGGATATATTATTGCCAGAGGATTTTTAATAACCTGTTGGACGTAGGAATAACTATGATACGAATTGTAGTGGGTGCAATCGGAACGGTACTCAAGGGCTAGGAAAAAGAACTGAAGGAAATGGAAATCAGAGGAAGATTCGAGACCATCAAGTTCATAGCATTGTTAAGATCGGGTAGAATACTCAGAAGAATCCAAAAGACCTGAGGAAATTTGCTGTTACCCATACTGCAGTGAAAGACTACCAGTTGAAATTGGAGTGAAATATTCACAAGGAGTAAAATGATAAAAACACAAAATCGTTTTGGCAAATTCAGAACCTAGAAATAAGAAAAAATAAATTGTAAGATAAAAAACAACTTCAAGAAGCAAACTATACACTTGAAATTGAAATGAAGTTATTATACTTAAAAAGTATACTTAAAAGAATATTTAAAAGTAAGTTAGGACACTTTAAAAATAGGAACAAAATCTCCAGCAGCAGTAGCAGTAGCAGTGCCAGCATCTTGGAAAAAGTGTATGAGAGCAAAATACATCAAAGACAAAAAACGTTCCGATAATATTGATCTATACATTTCAAATCTAAATTTTCACTAGGGCAAGTCACCCGGTCGTAAGAATTGAGCACTCTGGTAGCCGATAGGGTATTAAAAAATGTAAACAAAGGCTGCTGCTGCTGTTGCTAAAAATAAAAAATACCTTAAAATTCCCTTAGCCAACGTAGTCCGCTTGTAGCCGTGTGGTCTGAAACCTTAATCTATCGTAAAGTTAGACTGGTTTCGATCCCGGCTTCGAGCGTCCTGCGGGTCTAACCACACTGAAGAGTTCTGATAGAACGAAACAGTCTGTCTGTGGATGACAATATATATATATATTCTGGTTAACTTGCCTGGTGAAACTCAATATTTTTCAGACTATAGATTTGTTTCAAGTTTTAGAATCTTTTGTCATAGATTGTGATACTTATTGTAAAAATCAGTATCAAAACCGAAATCGAATCAATGCATTTTCCGTGATAAATTCATCTTGCGAGACTATTTAACACTTTATTTTGAAATAATTTCTTTTAAAAAGAGGGATTAATAGGAAACTTTTTTCAGTCATGATGAAAGATTTTCCTTGATTCCATTGAGTTATCTTATAGTCAGGGCTTCGGCTTGTTAATAAGACCAGCTTTAAATCATTTGTGTTCTTTTCATTTTAGTTTTTTTTCATAATTTGCTTAAGTTTTTAAAGAATAATTCAGACGTAAAGATATTCAACCTACTGTCTAATATAGAGTGACAATCTCAAAGTGATAATAGTAGTTTGAATAAATAAAATTAAGTGAATAAAAAAACAAGGTAGTTCTAAAAATTCTTCCAATAAAATTACAGATACCCACATTAAACAAGAGCCACTATATTAGCTCATATATATGGTTGCGAATCGTCTTTTTATCAACCACTGAAACTAATTGTTTGGGAATCATAATTTTGAAAAAAATTCACAACAGCTACGAAAACAGTTCAATCGTCATTAGAAAATTTCTAATCGTTAAGTTAATTTTTAAGCGTATTTTTTTCGTTTTCAATCGCTAAAAAGAGAAAATATTGATTTATATTTATATTTGGGTTTGAATGCCGATTGCTTTCATGTATACTTTTATATATCTGCTTAATTGATGTTTGCAATTATGTTGTCAGTTTCAATAAACATACTTTCTACACTAGAGGATCTATTAAAGCTTTTAGTTGATCCTTGGGTGTTGGCATTATTTTTCTTGGTTTGTATAGTCTTGTTTATTTATTCATTTTGGAAATTTTCTTCTTGATGTTGAGGGGTTTCTATCGAGTTTGACTGGGGGCAGTTTGGACGTGTTTCTTGCTTTTCATTTTTCACTTTGGTGTTGATAAGGGTGTTTCCAGATTGATCAACGATAGTTTCTAGCTTTTGTTGAATTGGTTTTGTTTTTTTGGGAGATAAGTTTTTTATTCTATTTGTGATGTTTTTGGTGGACATATTGGGGATCTATGTGACATTTGTTTTGTAGGAGATTATATATTTTTTGGAGGAGTGGTTTTTGTTTTAGAGATACATTTTGCCTAAGTTTTTCTTTGATTATTTTCTTTGTTGTAAGTGCTTTTAGTTTAGTTTAGGCTTCTGTGCGATGGATTTCAGCCGGGTGTTGGTTTTTCTGTTGCTCTTGAAATTTTGGCCAATCAATTGGTGTCAATGAGATTAGTTGTTCGATGAGAGCTGTATAATTTTTTTGTTGAATGCTATTGTTGATTGGGTTTACCCTGCATGCTACAGTGGCGAAAGTGTTTGCTCTCCGTATAGGATTCTTCGATCCAACTAGTTTCGAAAAGTTGTTTCCTTTGTACTTTATTTCCACTATTTCCCAATCTCTTTTGTATACGTTACTAGACTTTGAAAATG
>OY757905.1:147708749-147826249 GCA_963585895.1 Sepioteuthis lessoniana | reverse complement strand
ATTTAAATATCTCTTAACCTTATCTTTCATATATTTGAGTTTAATAACTTAAAAATTGTAAACAATATCTTTTTCTTCATTTTTGAGGGTGATCTTATATTTTTTTTTCCAGGGGTGTATATAAATGCAAAAAAAAAAAAAAAGAAAAGAAAATAGAAAAAAAGAAACAGGTATTCAGAGATTGATTTTATTTACTGTCGGATTATTTACCAACGTTAAATATTTCGGTTTTTACATTAAACCATCAACAGGTTAGTTTATATGTTATGTTGTATCTTCCGAATTATACTTAATTTCATTTTTTTTAAAATGAAATCAAATATATATATATATATATATATATATATATATATATATTCTCTAAATGGAAAATCTTACTTTTCTGAGATGTCAATATCAACAATGGCGCGCTAACTTACATTATCTATCCTTCTTTGATACTATCCCCTTTTGGCGGTACCCTAGATGATAAAACTGATAGCATTATAGGATCCAAACTCACTAATTTATAAGCATACCTCACTAATAAAGGTTATTGATTTAAATCCAATAATCATATTGCGTTGAAATTTTACATAGGAATTTGAAAACTACTGCCTTCCTTTTCTTGATCTAGATGAACGCACTAATTTAGGTTTAACAACTTTTATCTACCGTAAACCTACATTTACTGGTTAATATACACACTGGAATTCATTTTGCCCCTTAATGCTTAAAATCGACTTGAATAAAACTCTGGTTCACCGTGCCTTAATGATCTGTTCAAAGTCAAAACGTACGACGAATTCAATTTCCTTAAAACAACACTTTTTCAAAATAGATATCCTGAGGATAAAATAACCAATACCACAAGATATAAATATATAGAGTTTTCTGTCAAAACTAAGTGTGGCCAAGAAAAATGCCCCGTATATCTTAAATTACCATGGATAGGCAATGCCTCCACCGAGCTGATAGAACGAATTAAAAGATCTATCAGCCATTGTTTAATGCTGTTAACCTACGATTTGTTCTTAAATCCAACGCGCTTTTCCCACCTGATCTCAAAAACAGTGTGTCCCTTCATCATAACACTTTCTTAATCTATAAACTTCATTGCAAATGTGACCTTTGTTATATCGGCTATACTACCCAAAGATTGGAAAATAGAATAAAGCTACATGTGCCCACCCACTGCAATCTGATCAAATGGTTTTCTCCAGTATTTTTTTATTTCTCTTTTCTTTTCCTCATCTTCTGAGTCATCAACTTCCTTGATTTATTCCTCACTGCTGCTTGCAGTCACAGAGATTCTCTGACGAGACGTGACTCGAAAAGAAGGATCCTCTTTTGGAACTCACGATGTATGCTCTTCTTAAAGCTATTCTAAAATTCTGTACATACCATAGGATTTATATATATATATATATATATATATATCTTGACATCTACTTACGAGTTGAAATTTCATCGGAAACGTTCACAGTATAATGTTTAATCTATATGATAATTACTTAGCATAGAATTAAGAGCATTGATACAGTTGGATATTAATTTTTAGAATATTTTATAAACAATTATTTTCATTAGGTTGAAGACTTATTGATATAGCTATGCACATTTGATTACGACTAATTAATGAAAATATAAAATCACTATGTGTGTATGTGTGTGTGTGTGTGAGAGAGAGAGAGAGAGAGAGAGAGAGAGAGAGAGAGAGAGAAAAAAGGGGGAGAGGATGAGAGAGTGTGTGTACATACTCCAGAAATATTTTATTCCCACCTACCTATGTATGTGTATGTAAAGTAGCCCCTGCATCGTGGCTGAAATAGTAGCATGATTTATACTGTCGTTAGGGTTTAGCTTTCGAGAATAGGTTCAAATTTAGGATTTCAGAAGCTAATTTTCCAAGTAGACTAACTTTGGCATTAAATAACTCAAAAAAAGTTGAGATACCGTAAAACTAATATCTAAGGTGATGTGCAAATTTTATTGGCCTTCTTGAAAAGATGTGGTAGGCAACATTTAATCGTTTAAATGACTGGATTAACCATTAAGCTCCTAGGTTCCCAACTAATGCATAAAACATTGCACTATTTTGTATAATTCATTCTCGAAATTGTAGAAATGAAAATATTTTACTCTTCGTTGTTTACAATCAAATGTTTCGCGGTTTATAAAATTATCTATTGCAGTAAATAACGCGGAACAAATTCATTTGGTAATTTACAAATACATTTTACAATGTTTTATGTCTGGATCATAATATCCAGTCGGCGTCCTAAGACAATGGGCGTGGGTTATTCATGTATAGAATATATGAGGAGTTTCATATAAATCTATGGGAGCACTCGATGTATGGCTATTCTCTGAACATAACCTATGGAAAAACTCTCTAGATACTTTTGATTGGTTTTGAAACATTAAGAATAAAAAGAGGTCTACGTTTATCCAGTTCGATATAATAGTTTTACCCGTCCATAACTAGAGAATTGTTACTAAAAAGCCTGAACCACGTAAGGGAATATACGGATATCACTGACGAGAAAATAAAAAAATTATTCTAGCATGTAGGAATCTATTCAAGTTGAATTTCGTAGAACTTGGGTGAAAAGCCACGTTGACAACTTTGACGTACTCATTGGCGTTTACGGCTCGGCTCAGGTAGCTGACTTAATAGGGATTTATATCTTGGATACGTTGGGTCGTATTATCAACAAAGAGCAAGTGGAACTTTATCGAGATGACGGGATTATCTTCATCCAGGATAGTAACGGTCTCAAGACCACAAAAATACAGAAGGAAATTATTAGGGCATTTAAACTACTAGGACTACGAATTGAAATAGGCTCGAACTTAAAAATAGTTGAATTTCTTGATGTCACACTCAATTTAGATAACGGCACCTTTAAACCTTTTCGTAAAATCAATTCCACTCCCACCTACATAAATGTTAACTCTAACCACCCAAGATCGATATTGAAGCAGATTCCTAATGCTGTAAACCAGAGGATAAATAGACTATCCACATGTAAAAATCTTTTGAGAACAAAAGGATATATGATGAAGCCCTCAAAAATTGGGGATTCTAGAGTAGACTGAAGAACCTAAATCCAGTGAACTACGTCTTTAAGGGACAAAACGACACCATTTGCAGAATTAGCGGTAGTGGGAACCACGGACTCATTAAGGTAGGTGACACTAATAATAATCACTCAAATAGACGCAGTAAAATCAGAAATAGGAAAGTAATTTGGTTTAACTCGTCATTCAGTAAACTATCAACATTAACATAGGAAAACACTTTCTAAACCTTCTGGATAGGCACTTTAGGGACAAGCCATTAGGTAAATTTTTATCGAAACACCGTATAAACTAGTTGCTCTTGTACAAACAATATTTTAAATAACCATAACAGCAGGTCACTAGACGAATTAAATAGGAATAGTGGTGGACCAGATGAGGTGTCCTGTAACTGTGGAAGAAAAGAGGAATACCCCTTGGGCAGACGATGTAACTTGGAGAACGTCATATACCAAGCGTACATTTCTCCCATGGAACATAACAATGATGGGGAGAGGGTTTATATAGGTATCTCTGCTAGGAATTGGAAACAAGGACTGTATAACCACAGAGATTTCTTTTCTCCAATCCGTGACTTAGAAACCAAACCGCTCAATCTAACTATCTAAATTAACCGAGAGATTTAATACAAAAGGAGTAAACAGAAAAATATAAAAAGATGATAATATAGTTTGCAAGCTTACATTATTCAAAAACTTCCACCTAGCATATGTTCAAATTAGGATCGGTCAATTTACAGGAACATCCTTTTTCTGGTTGCTTAATTTTTCTAATACTTTATTGTTTTAACCCCCTTTCTTTTTCACCTGAAAGTTTAAATTTATATATGCTTTCTGTTTTTTCCATACATATGTATACATACTGTAATCCATATTTGCTGTTTTTCTCCCTCAAATTAAGCGTGTAAATCATCTGAAGAGACGAAGAGTATAATCATATTCTTTACTGAAATAAATCTATAATGATAATTTAACTAGGTTTTCTTCCAGTTACATTGTATACACTCTGTATGTTTATATATATATATATATATATATATATATATATATAACTTATCTATTATATTTACCTATCTCAATGTGAAGTCATATAAAACAGAGTTGATGTATCTAAATAAAGATAGTGTCATCTCTTCATTAAATGGCAAGCCATTTCATATACCTTAGAAGAACTATCTCATGTACTGAAAGCGATACCAACATATGTACAGCTAAAGCATAGACTGCAATTGACAGATTAACGACCATAAAGAAATCTGATCTCAGACAAAATAAAATAGGAATTCTTCCTTGCTGTATCCATGTCTGAACTACTGTGGGATTGCACAACTTTGACAATGATGATAGTCTTTTTATTTCATTAGAAAAGTACTGTTGGAGATTATTGAAAGAACAGTTTGCATTTTTTTCACGTTTTAATGAAAAGCTACTCTACCTTGTTTTTTTCTTCTTTTTTTTGAAATGTAAATAATGAGTACTTTTTACCTACGGAAACATGAATACCACGTCGCTGAGTTGCAATCGTCTGCAAGCTTCTGAACAGATCAGTCACTTCTTATTACTGCGTTTGATCCTCACTAAGTGTTCTATACTTCTGACCTTGTGCCAAATCTAAGCTATGCTATGCTTAGTTTTCTTGTATATTAATTGATATTGAGTGGTCGGTTCGATTCTCATTTGTAACCTTGTTCTAAATATTATGCCAGGATAATGCACGGTATAATAGTTATGTCGCTAAACTAGAAGAATAATTAAGTGGGGTTGATTTTCACGGGATACTCAATATGCTTGGCCTTGTGCTAAACAAAACTAAGCTTTGTAAATAAGCGTTTTTGAAACATTGAATTGACGCAGCAAAGCCAGAATGGACTATGATGAAACACGATACTGAACCGAGTTCTCAATACCAAGTATCAAAGTAAAATCGAAGGTATAAAAAGTATTTTTAGTTTTTATACACTTTTATTCAAGGGGCTGTCTCCGTGGTGTAATGGCTAAAGTGCTAGAGTTTTTCTTCAAAGTAAGCGAAATCGAACTTTAGTCGCGCTATTACGTTCACTTTCAGACTAATACCCATAGGGAAGATATTGAATTCCCTTATACATAAAAGGTCTTAATGGTGATTGAGACAGGCGCTTAACTTGAATAAAAGGTATTTGTTTTGAAAAATACCACAGATAGAGAAAATATCATTTTGTTGTTGTAGAATTGTGCGAGGCCAAGTTAAAGCAGTGCAGAAAAAATGTCACTGGATGCCAAAATTCTTCTTATGTTCTAAATTATAAATATAGTAAATTATGTTAAAAATATGAACCCGAGTAACACTGATGACCGAGAGTCGAAAGTGAACACACACACACAAACACACACACACACACACACACATATATATATATATGTGTATATATGAATTTTGCCTCGGAGTTGGCAAGAGGAAGCAAGATTTGCAGTTGCAGCCTTTTAAAGGAAATTAATTGAATCGTTTCATGTCTCAGAAGACTCTAAGCATGACTTTCATTACTGATCTCTGAATCCAAAACTTTTTATTTACCGGAGAGTCAGTGTGTTTTCACTTTATGGCTCGTAGCGAAAAACCCATGTTTAGCTCATTTGCAAACATTTCTTCATTAAAGCATGCTTCTCCGTACATGTCACACATTCTTCTGTGAATTCTACATGATTTTTACTCCTCAGCCAACAAAAATTTTATTGACATTCCTCTTTTCAAGCCTGGAACACTCTGATTTGCTGTCATTTTGAATAGTCTCAAAATTATTTTTGCAAGATTAAAATAATTTTGTTATAAAATAATTCTAACTATATTTATAGAAAAAATTCCGAAAAAAATTCATTTTGCTTTTTTCTTTTTTAAATCCCTTATTTATTGAATGAAGCGCGTATATATAGATAATGTTTTGTTTAAAATTAGACGGTATGAGAAAAAGAAGACTATACGGAAAATCAAATGTTTTGAAGTAAGGTTAGCTTTTCCAGAAGTTAAATTATAACCAAACTCTGTGGAAGTTACCTTTATAGCGAAACATTTCCAGTGGATTTTCCCTTATTTTCTTGCTTTTCTTTTATATATATATATATATATATATATATATATATATATATATATTGTATTGCCTAACTATAACGATTAGCTTTGTGCGGTAAAAGACCAAATCAGAAGTTGAAAATTAGCACTCCAAATCATAGCTTTTACGTGGGATCAAAGACAGACAACAGACATTGGAAGCAAACAAGCAAATAAATAGCAGGTCAGATGACACTGTATATATTTATATGTTGTTTATATGTTGTAGAATTCGTACTTCTATAACTGTATTACGTCAGTTAGTTGTGTGCTTATATATGTATATGTATATGTGTGTGTGTGTGTGTGTGTGTGTGCGCGCGTGCGCACGCGCGTGTATGGGCAGTTATGTTGTCAGCATAGACTTGTCATGTTATTTGGACAGTGTGAGAAAGTAATTCATTAATAACTTACTATCACCCTACAACAGGTATGTTTGCGTATAGGGACATATTTAACCAGCGATGGAGTTCGGTAATTATACACACCCTATACACATATTAATGATAATAATAATGATGATAATACAACGCCATATTCAAGTGAAAATTGATAACAGAATAGCAAGTGTATGTTATGTAGAGAAAGAGATAAGACGGTTAATCATAGAAGCGAATGCTGCCAACTTGCACAGAAGGTAAAAGACTAGGCACTACAGAATAGTAAAGGTTGTCCACAGAGAATTCTGTAAGAAATTAAAATTTGATCATTTCACCAAGTGGTGTATGTACATAGTCATAGAGAGTAAGAAGCTTAAAATTCTCAAGAATTTTGAGACTCAAACGGGTCATCTAATCTCGGTCAGAAGACCAGAATTAGTGTTAATTAATAAGAAAAGAATTTGATGTTTAGTGGATTTTGCTGTCCTGGCGGAGCTCAGGGGAAAAACGAAAGAAAGCAAAAAAAAAAAAAAAAAAAAAAAGACAAATAGTTGGACCTTGCCAGAATACTAAGAAGACTGTGGAACATGAAGGTGACGGTGAAAACAATTATACTTGGTGTTCTTGGAACTATCATCAAAGGCTTCGAAAAATAACAAGAAGATATGGAAATCAGACGAAGAATTGAGAGTATCTACATCGCACCGTTGTTGATATTGGCGATAATACTGTGAAGATTTCTGGAAACCTGAGTAGACATACAATCACCCAGACTCCAGTGAAAACCCTTCAGCTAACACTGGTGTAAAAAATCGCAAGGAACGAAATAATAATGTTATAAAACATTCTCGCAACTCTTATAGCAAAGCAAGTATATACATATATATATATACCGATAATAATTCTATTTTACATTATGCATTTGTTTGCATACTGTTAAATGGTTTCAAGTACTGTTATGTAATATTAATAATTCAATTTAACATCAGTTATTTGTTTGCACATATTTGAATGGTTAAACAGTTACTACCACTCCGGTTCAGAGTGGACCTGAGAGTAATGGCATGAAGAGGTACTTCACATTCCAAATCTCCAAGACTGAAGCCTCACTATCAGATGGCATAATGTCAAATCCAGGATACTTGTTGGAGGGGTCTTACCCTTCTGCAGAGGTGCAGTCAGTATATTCTGTTAGCCAAGCGGACAAGGCAGATGCTCAATCTGTACACAAAGGAGCTGGCAAGCAAGAACTGAGCGTAGGAAATTTGATTATTCTACTACGTGGTAAAGTAAAGCTTAACTATTTTTGGATAAATATTTTGAATGAATTCTAATTTTCAAAACAATAGTTCTAAAAATGTAACAAGCTATTTTCTGTATTCTGCAAATATTTTAATGCTCGATGTCTATCTTAAAAATAACGCCATGAAGAAAAATAATGTGGAAAAGCCAAAAGAAAAGGGCAATCACAAAATCAAAGGTTAATTGTTAAAGTAAGGAATAAAAGCAAGGAATAAAACCTGGATAAAACTAAAAGGTATCGTCGGACTAATACAAAATTAAAACTTAAGCTAAAAGTGAGAGTATAAGGTCTTACAAATTCCAATTTGGACTCGGAAATCGGTTTGAAAGCATAAATAATAAAGACATGAAGTTTGGCCCAGTATAGTCCGGCAAAATTAAAATTCCGATGTAATCACACTCACCACATAAATTTCATTTCACAAGATTATATTTAAATGAAAAGTTTTAAGAATCTCAAATTGGTAAGGAGGACTTTTTATGAGAAGGAAAAGTCGCAAAATCAAAACCCAACAAGCGTTGCATCGGAAATGTATCACTCCATGACAATTAGACTATGATTAGACCAGAAATCAAACCGTACAAAAATGACATATGTGGTCTCCATGATCACAATTATCTTGCCCTGGCTTGACATTGAATAACAGATTCTGAGAGAGTAGAGTAATAGACGATCCGCACAAGACTATAGTATTGTAACTATGGGAGGCAGCATAATAGATGTGAAGCAAAATGGGTGAATCCAAAGTTCCCATACCTAGATAGTAACATCTCATCTGCTAAATGTGATATCAGTATACGCCTAGCGAGGATGTGGAATGCTATTGTCAGGCTATCGAGCATGTGAGAATCTGATCTAGCCGATAAAATAAAGTGGGATTTCTTCCAAGTTGTAGCTGTGATTAATTCTTTCAAACTAGATCTTCGCCTTACAATACAACGTGAATATTTTTAACATGAAAAAACTGATAAACAAAGACAGAAAGAAAGGGAAATAAATATATTCTTATGTGTATTCTTGTATGACTACTTATGGTGTGTGTGTGTGTGTGTGTGTGTGTGTGTGTGTGTTGTGTGTGTGTGTGTGTGTGGTTTCATTTTGTTAATATGTACTTTACTCTTTCTAATATGTACTTATATGGTCATGATGTTCTGACATACATTTGAAATTTTGAGTATATATATATATATATATATATAATGAAAATAATTCCTACATGGCCCAGAGCGAGTCTGCCAAGGTTTTACCAACGGCTCTTCATGATTGTTCCTGTCGGAGCAAACCTGAAGAACAGTTTAAAGAGCCGCTCTTGACTATAGAGGAATTATTTTCATAATAATAGCACTTTATTACGTTTTAGCTTAGGTAATTCTGTGGTGTTTTTTTCTTTGAACTAGACATACTATGTTTAGTTTAAGTAAAAAACAAAAAAAAGTATACTTAAATTAAAGATAACCATTGGTTTTTAATTTTCTATGGAATTTATGTTTGTATCAAATATTTGATAATACTGTCCATGTATTTTTGATGATTAATATTCGTGATAATTTAACTAAATGTCTCTTTAGGAGACATATTGTAACCAACTTCTAGTACTTAAACTAAATTTAAACTCACTAGGAATACCTTCCGATATTCACCGGTTTTTTAAAAAATGAATACCAATTTAAACTATAAGTAACAAATTCTTTGAATTAAACCAAAAAAGCTGAACACTTAAACATTTGAATATAAAGTGATTTCATAAGAAAATAAATAAGATTTTTTTTGTTTGGTTTTTCTAAGAACTAATGTATCAAAATCCATCTGAAGAAGGTCACAACGACTCTAAACTGAAGTTTTTAGTCAAATTTGTCATATATACTATATATATATATATATATATATATATATATATATATATATATATATATATATATATACTGGGAGAGTGTGAGTCTGTTTGTGTGCATTTATTTGTGTGTTTATGAAAGTGTACATGGGTGTGTTACATGCATTCATACAGATAGAACTATAGACAGATATGATCAAACTGAGATAGATAGATAGATAGATAGATAGATAGATAGATAGATAGATTTGTTGGTTGCTTGTATTTAACAGCATATCAACCCTTGAAGATTATTTAAAGCCGAATCTTGGTTATTCATATATAAAAAAAATCTAATTTGTTTATCTAGTTTGTAGGAAACAATTTTTTAAACGAGACAGAGCCCATTTGTTGGCACACAGTTAAATGGCTTTATTGCTATTACACACGTCTAATTCCATTCAACATAATTCGTTTTCACACTGTTTAATGTTTCCTAGTATTGCTATGTGATTCTAATAAATCAATTTAAGGGTCATTTGAATGTACATATTTAAATGATTTCAATCATAGAAAATGATTAAATATTTCTATTTAGCCTACAGATGGGACTTTAGCAGGCACAACTACTCCAAGTCAGAGTGGACATATGAGTAATGGCAATGAAGGGATACTTCACATTCCCCAAAGCTGCAGAATTGGATCCTCATCATCAAATGATTTGGTGTCATATCGAGACAGTCGTTGTGTGTGTTAGGGGTCTTACTCCTCTTCAGAGATGGTGTCAGTGTATTCTACAGCCCCAGCCGAGTGGGGTATATATATATATATATATATATATATATATATATATATATATATATACTGACTGAGATAGATAGATAGATAGATAGATATGGAAAGGCTGGGGTATATATATATATATATATATATATATATATATATATATATATATATATATATATATATATATATATATTCTCTTAAAAAAACAACAATCGGTCGCATTAAGATAATAAATGTATTATTTTAATGTGACCAATTGTTGTTGTTTTTTTTAAAGAGAAAATTATTTGCTTTGTGGATTTTATTTACACTGAGCCCTTGACCAGGATTATTTAGATTTAATATTCTATTTTTTAATATTTTATTGGTCCTGCTTGGAATTATTCCCAACTTCGGATTTACTGGATAGAATAATATCTTATAGATAGATAGATAGATACATAGATAGCAATTGGTTTTGCAAACATGGCTGGAATAGTATAATTCTTATGCAGCAATAATTGAAAAAATTCATTTGTCAGCTTTGGCACTGAAGAAAAGCAGATTTGTTGGTAGAATAAACATTTTTCTCTTCTGTAAGATAACTCAACAATCTTCATTTTTGATAAACTTTTAAATTTCTTTTGTTTTTTTATTAAAAAAAAATTAATAAATAAAATTTTTATTCACCTGCTGATATTCTTTTGTTGTCGTCCTACGCCATAAACAGCATCCTCATCAGCATCATCACTTTAATAATCATTGTGAATGATCGGGGTAGAGGTGTTGGAGTCGGTTCTTTTTAGTGGTGGTGGTGGTTTGGAATGTTGTATTTCCGTCGTCAATTCTCCTTGGTAGTGTAGAGGAAACTGTGAATTGAACAACATATCGAAGAAGATAACTTCGTTCCTTTTTACTATTTTGTCTTGTTTCTAAAATATTCGTTGTTTCTAAGAAAGAATATATCGTTTAAAAGCATACGATCAATCAACCACTGACTTTTGTTGCCGCTTTCGTTTAATAAAACTGTTTTTTTTATTTTGTTCTTTATTTTTGTTTCTTTGTTGTTATCTTTTTTTACCGGAGAAACCAAGGCATTCATTGATAAGTCCGTATTCTTGTGACTTTTTGTATGGATTTTAAAGTTATTGTTAGGTGTGGGATGTTTTAGCTAAGTTTTGATTTTTCTGATAGTTTTATGTCTCTTCTAAGGCTATTAAAAGTCTTTTTCTAAAGGCGGCAAAGATTTTTGAAACCTTTACCTCAATAAACAAATGCAAATTCCAAAGTCTGGATAAGATTTAACATATGTAGCGGCATTACAACGATCAGCAGGGGTTTCAGGGTTAACTTCTCATCTGTACATTCTTTGTACATTTTAACCAACAAAATTATATTTTGGGGATTCCATTGATTTGCATATCTGTTGAATCATGTCGATGTTGAATAAGGAAAAATTTTATGCCCGGTTCTGAGAAACACTAAACATCTGTTCTTTATACACACACACACACACACACACACACACACATACACACACACACACACACACACACACACACACATATATATATATATATATATATATATATATATGCTCTTTTCATAATGTTCTTTTTTCTCTGGTATTATTTTATTGACCATTGTAAAATAACAATTCAACATTTACTTCCTCCAAAACATCAAAGATGTATATCTTCTTTTTTCCCATTATCTGACTCATTTTTATTGCTAGGTTCAACAACTTTTCATTCGGCACCGTTTTCAAAAATTCTTTCAGTTTGAATTTTGATATGGTTTATTTTTTAAAGATTTATTTTTGAGTCTGAATGGATGTGCTCACATGACTGTGTCAACATAAATAAGGGATATATATATATATATATATATATATATATATATATATATATATATATATATATATATATATATATATAAGGTGTATGCGCGCACATATGTACATATATAGATTGGGTGTATAATATATATATATATATATATATATATATATATATATGTGTGTGTGTGTGTGTGTGTGTGTGTGTGTGTGTGTGTGTGTGTGTGTGTGTGTGTGTGTGTGTGTGTGTGTGTGTGTTACTGAATAAATTGGAAGCACAGAATTAAAAATCAAAGATCGATCACAATAAGTTGATAAAAATCAGTATATGGATACAATCAATCCTCCGTGTATTCATGTATGTCATAATATTCATATTCAGGTAAGTATGCGTTTATGAGTTGCAGTATAACAGAATATGAGCGTGTATCTTTTAAATTTGTATATGACTGTGTGCACGTGCGTATTGGAGTAAATAGCTAACAGTGATTTAGTCTTTTCTATTCAATTTTTTTCAGTTTCACCAAATTCACCCGTTATTTCAGCAATCAAAATATCAAGATTGCTTTAACAAAAACAATAAAGAGGCAAAGAACGTGTCAGTGTATGTAGGAATATATTCATATTAAACGTGTCTACTGAAAATTATATCTAATTGTGGCCAATATATATATATATATATATATATATATATATATATGCGTGTTTATACTTACATACATTTTAGAGATTATGTATTTGTAAGTGCATATATATATATATATATATATATATATATGTACATACAAATACGTAATCTCTAAAATGTATGTAAGTAGAAACACGCGTATATATATATATATATATATATATATATATATATATATATATATATATATATATATATATATATAGTTTGGATCCGATAATTTCTTAATTGTATTACTGCAATTATTCCGCTTGTTTATTGAATAAATCAAAGAGATAAATTGAATATTTACAATTTCATTGAGTTTTTCTTTTCATTTTTATTATTTTGGAAGTTGGATTTTTAAAGCTATGATACTGGTGTTCGATACTGATATATAATTACACAAACGATCATTTAGTAGTGACAGTAAATATGTCCACGTTACGATTTTTTTTTATAAAAATTAATTTTCTTCTAAACATCTTGATTTAATTATTTTTAGTTGAACATAATAACAGGAAAAACAGATATTTTAATATTTTGTTTATTTATTATCAAACTCAACTGTATTGAAACTCTGTAACCAAACATAAAGTTACATAAATATATATTTTTTGCATAGTAACCAAAAATGAATTTTCAACATCATTGCTGCCCAAAGTAAATAAATAAATAAATATATACAAGAAGTTTACTGATTTTTAGACTTCACATATTCATATTATTGGTTATAGAGTTTCAATCCTATTGAGTTTGTTCATAAATAATACTTAATTATGCACGTTTTCATTTCATAATATTCCGCTAGTGATGATAAAATCCTGTTTTCATTAAGAATATTTGAAGGGGTGTACTTGTTTATTGGTAATACAACACACACACACACACACACACACACACACACACACACACACACACACACATATATATATATATATATATATATATATATATATATATATATATATATATATATTTACAAATGAATGAGTATAGTATTCCAGTGGTTTGACGTAGTCAAAATCAGTTCAAATACGCAAAGCATACTCAAATAAAATAATATATAAGTGATTGCTTTTTCTGTAATTTGTGCATTCATCTGTTTACGTGTGTATATAAACGATTAGTAATAATGAATTTAATGTGTTGAAGTTACAAACTAATAATCAGATGTATAGATTATTGTCCGAAAATATTATATATATATATATATATATATATATATATATATATATATATATATATATATATACGACTAATTTTATGAAGAACACATATGAACATATTTTATCTTTTTACTTGTACAAACGATGTTCAGTTCTACAAAATGCTAGTTTAGAAAATAAGAGTGTGCACGTACGTACACACGATCTCGTACACAAACACTCACAGATCACAGGTCTGAATGTGTTGTCCCACAAACTACTGCTTGGGTGTGAGTTCCTCGCAGGATGCTCAATGAATAAAAGCCTTGTACCATATCTGCCGTAATACAACGCATTTGTAAATACACTTAATCTTTCTGCTACGAGTGCACAGACAATATATATATATACATATATATATATATATATATGTGTGTGTGTGTGTGTGTGTGTGTGTGTGTGTGTGTGTGTGTGTGTGTGTGTGTGTGTGTGTGTGATTTTGAGAAACTTATAGCAACGTAGAAAACATAGTTATACGAAGATTTTATTTACATTCATTTGATTTTATTTAGTGCTGTCATACATTCCAGTTCACATTTAGGCCAGGGGGTTCTCTATAATGGCTGGTATCCAGTAATATCAGCTTCAAGAAGCATGGAGAGAAGATGGGCGCTACTGAGTAAATCAACTTGCATACACATATGCTATGAAGATGACACTATCAAATCAATAATAGACCTTTTCTGGGTGGCAGTCCTGGTTACCTCCTCCATTTATAAAAGCAATGAAATACAATGCAGTCAAATTAATCAAACTTCTCTATAAGGTTCAAAACCACAAGTACACTTATTAATCTATTGTTTATCATAATAAATTAGTTCTCTGAATATGTTTTTTCTGGCAATTTTTTTTTTGTGAATGCTGATAGCTGACGACCTTAGGAGTCAGTGATTAAATCCTGTTACATTTACTAAGATAATATAACGCTTGAACATTCAGTGTAAATCTATTAGCAAACGTATTTTTAGCATTTTAGACAATACCAATTAAAAATTCTAAGAATATATTTGAAATTACTGCACGAAGTGTATTAATCAAACAGTTTATTTATCTAAAATAACGACACCCTTTTAAGTAACGAAGATGTACACCACTGGATGGGAAGTGATAGGTGTTATTATCTACCATTTATAAAGCTTGAATTTCCCAAAATGCCTTTACTCAAATGTTTAACTTGATCAAGCATTTTCCATAAAAAAGTAAGATAATACCACAGTTGATTTATATATAAACGATTAAAGGATTATAAAGTACCTCTGAAAAACATGCTTGTGGATTATCAATATTCGACTGACACGGAAGAGCCGTTTTTGGTTTTATTAATAATCTTATTTTTATTTACAGCAAACTCAGGACAAATATTTACTAAGCTTAACTTAGTCTATTCAACTGGAAAAGGAAGATGTATTGCGCAATCTTCCAGCTGAGGAAGGTTCGTCTGTCTTTAGTCAGTGTCATAAATCCTGGTTTTTACTTGGACTCGAACACCGACCACTTATGACGATTCGATCATGTAATTATCTCAGCCACCAAGCAAGTACACCACCTCAGAACATAAACATCCTGAGTATGATTTGAATAAACACCGAAATATTAACCAAATAAACGGTTATTTAAATATTGTTGACCTACGATTATATTTTTCAGAGTAGATGTTTACGTTTATACCTTTAACCATTTACAAACGGGTCGGTCTGAGCAGGCTAACCAAACATGTGTTTGTATATAATCTAATAAAACTAATTGGCCTTAGATATTGATCTATATATATATAGCTAACATTCACATTATGTTTGTATTTATGTAACCGTAGCCCAGGAAGAACGGCACTTCAAAACGAGATTTTTATTAGAGAATTACACTTAAAATGCCCAACTTAGCCGATGAAAAAATTTCCAGTCCATTTTCCAACTGAATGATAATTTTGTGAGATTTTCCATCGCGCTGAACGTCATTTTTTATCATCCAAATGCTCGATAAATCGGACATAACTATGAAATGCCAATCAGAATCATTCAATCCTTCCTAAATAGCAGCATCAATATCATCATGGACCGTTGTTGCAACGGAAACACAAGGTCATGGGTTGCCTAGTATGCAATATAAGATTGTTTCCGGATTTGTTTTAAATTCAACAGTGAGTGACTTTAAAATTGGTAAAATCTATGAATGAAAAAACCCAGTCTGGAAAGTGTTATTCTTCTTTTTAATAGACAAAGTTTAATCTGTTTCGTGTGCGCGAATACTTATTTGTATTCTTATATGCAAGTGAATGTATTGACGTACGTATGTGCGCGTACACGTGTACAGGGGAAAACAAGCACATGCCTTAATTCTTCATTTTGACTTTTACATATCAACATATCGCGAACGATTATTCTGCTTATTGTATTTTTTATTGTGTAAGTCTGCATGAATGAAGTGTGCGTTTGTATGGGTGGGGACAGTGTGGGCTAAGATCATTTTTTTTTTTTACAATCTATCTCCACATCTCAGAATAGTGGTAGATGCGTATCGATCTTCGATTCTGAACTGCTACGGCATTCACACAATATTTTACAAATATACAAATAGTTCTACTAACCGCAGTAAACATGGGGGGTGCGAAAAACTTGTCCAAGGACTTGATGGCCGCTCCTTGATTCGAACCTGAGTCACCACGCTTGGCTGGTGACATGGTCAGCGTCTGAAAACCATAGAAGAAGCCACGCTACCAATCAGATTTGGAAGGAGCGTTTGCCTCGACAAAAGGAGCCGTACCATCTGCGCTTCGCGAGGGTTGGGGGAATTAAGAATTAGGCAGAATGAGATGTAGGCAGACAAACAGACAGGCTGATAAATCAATGGATGGGTGCTGTACGACGGTCCAAATTATTTGCGCCGGCTTTTTTTTTTTTTTTTGAATATCCGTGTGCATATCTTTGAATTATATTTTCTTTATTTACCTCCTTTTTGTTGTGTTTAATATTTTCATTTGTGTGTTATTATTTTTTTGTTCTCCAACTTATAGTCTGCAGACAATTCTATTTTTTTAACAACGAAAGTTACCGGTAGGTCAACTCGTAAGAAGATTACCGGAAGGCGAGAATGAAAGAGAAAGAGAGAGAAAGAGAGAGAGTGAAATGACAGAGCCAGGGACCAAGTGGAACCCTACCCTCTGTGTGGCTTTTTTCTTGTATTGATTTTTGCTTTTTGACATTTTTCAATAATATGTTCTTTCTTTTAAAATTTTCTTTTACTTTCACTCGATATTTTTCCATTTCTATATCTTTTAGATGTATTCTTATTTCAATTATTTTAAATTTCTTCATTTTTTTTCCACTAATACATTTTAGAACATATACATTGTAAATGCCAATGGAACTTTTTCTTGTTTTTGTTCGTGTTCATTTTTTCCTTTCCAAAATAAACAGTTCATTTTAATTTATAGTTAATATTGATTTGCACATTTTGCAGTATATTAACTGAATGTTTGGATTTGTTTTCGTTCTTTTATCTTTTAGGGTAGTGTATATTTCTCGGTGTCTCGCTTCTTTTTTTTTTTTTTTTTTTTTGTGTGTTTGTTTTGTTTTTTGTTGTTTTTTGCTGCTGTGACACATTATTTGGTTTTAAATATGTTTTTTGTTTTTATATCACCGTTCTCACTGTTATGGAACTCAACTTAAGACAATCATTATCATCTTTATTATCATGATGACCCTCATCATTATCATCATCATTGCAATTAGAATCGTTTTTACAGGTTACTATTCGACATGATAATCACAATGATAATAGAATCATCACTATCACAGTTTAATATGAATTACACATGGTGTGTTGTTGCTTGAATTGATTATTTTATTTGTTCATTTTGTTAATGCTCAGGCATTTTAGACACGTCGACTATTTAAACTCCTTTGGATACGATGAGCTTTCTATTTTCAATTGGTTACATTCGTTTGATTTAATCCCATTTGCAGAGAAATAACTTTTGTGTATGTATTGAAGCCACACGTAACAGTTCAGTTTTAAAGGCCTCAAAATTAAAATGCAAATCATTTCATACACATACAGGCACATACATACATATACACACCTGAATATGCATATACATATATACGTGTGCGTGTGTATGTGTATATGTGTGATTGTATGTTTAGTTTTGCCCAAAGTAGGAACGATATTTTTAAGTAATGCTGTGTGTCTGTAGAAAACGGATCATAAAAAGTTTTTTCCAAGCTTTTTAGAATACATTAACTCTTTTTAGTTGTTTTTTTTTCTTTGATAATAGAGCATAATAAATACATGTTCTATTTCGAATGTCATTCCTGCTCTTTAAAAAAGTCTCTCCAGTTTATGACTCATCTAAAGTCACCAGGAGACTGACGTAAAGCATTTTTCGGGTCTTTATTTTCAACAGGACAGCAGAAATTGGTTACTAGTTGCTCCGATTTGGGCAAATTGTTTTCAGGTGATTATTTCTTTGTTTTTAATTTTGATTTGCCTTTAATTTTCTTTATTTCTTTTATTCACGTTCTTTTGTTTTGTTTGTTTTTAAAAATGAGTTTTGTGATGCGATTGTTGTTTCAATGCGTTACATTCAGATTATTTAAACTTCCATATATATATGTTACTGATTATTTTAGACGATCAGAATTCAAGGTGTTTTGTCACTTTCTGTGTCAAGTTAGATTTTGTTTTGTCTTTTGTTGAGTGGTGGTTTTAATTCCAATCATTAACCGCCAAAAACAGTCCAACATCTTTTTGCTTATTTTCTTTCTCTTTCGATAATATATTCCTTTTGTTTTAGCAATGCATTTCTTGTATTATTTGATATTTTGTTTTGCATTTGAATATTTTTGTGCTTGTTTTGTAATTTTCCCATTAGTGGAAACCTTTTTATTGATCATTTTTAATGTTATTTTTTCGCGTCATTCGACAAGCGTTTATACACATATATATATTGTTTTGTTTTGCTTTGTTTTGTTTTGTTTTGTTTTTACAGACATTAATTCGCTTTATCTATTTTCGCGTTTTTCATTGACTTTGGGGTCTTTTTTCTTTTTCCCCTTTGAATGTCCACTCTCTCTCTCTTTTCCCTTCTGTCTCTCTTATACCACTGTTTCGTTTGGATTGTGTTCAATGGAGCTACTTTCTTGAATATAGTACAGTCGCCCAGTGTCTCGCACCCGTTTGCTGGCCAACTGAATCAAATTCTTTTCTTGTTGTTTTATAAGTCGCTTGATTTGACGCGACGTCTGATGAAAGTCGAACTCGTCAGCCCGCTCGGTCACTTTGATTTTGTGGTCTACATCAATCACGTTTTTCCCCTGCATGCAGGTGAGCGGGGTCTGGTTTCGGACGATCAGTTTGCCCACTTCAGCTAGACAGAGCTGCCTGTTCGTTACAGAACAATCGTCAGCGTCGTACTTCAACTCGGGGAAATTCTGCGTGGCCTGCAGATTCTTATACGTGCATGGGACGCATACGCATGCTGAGTTGACCTTGCTGTAAAAAGAGGTGACGATCTGACCGTGACAGAGTCTATAGAAGTAATGGTCCGGCCGTACGGGCGGCCGCTGGTGATTGACCGAGAGCTTATTAAACTCCTGGATCACCCGCAGCGTACCGTGATCTTCCTCACACATATGACATGCGCTGGAGGAAAAGGTCATGCCGACGCTTCTTGACTGCACCGACTCCTCTTTCAATCGACGGAGGTTGTAGTTAATGCCATTAAACTTGCGGACGATGTCGTCGAAATTCGAGACGAGCATGACGTTGTTGTCGTCATCATCGTCGTAGGCAACGGCCGTGCCGTGAATAGGCACGTTAATTTCGACCGCTTTGTCGCACACCGGACATTTCAATTCAGCTTCCCGTGATTTCAAGTGCTTGCGAATGCAGTTGTGGCAGAGGACGTGGCCGCATGGAAACGTGTCCGGGGCCTTGCCCACCTCGAGGGTCTTCTGGTATTCGGTCTCGTTCTTAGAGCTGGCACCGTTGTAGTGCCCCATGTCACCATTCTGATGCCTGTGCGCCTGGGACGACTGCAACGGTGTCTCTGGCGTCGAGTCGCTTTCCGTGTCTAGCGATTTTGATCGGAACTGTGGTCGCGCCTCCGGGTGGGCATGCGCCGCCGGCCGTGTCTCTCTCTCTGTCTGTTCAGAGTCCCGCAAGTGTGCTTCGCGTGTCGGTAGTAGCAAAGGTGACGACGGCTGTTGAAACAGCCGTGGCTCCTCCTCTGATTGTTGTGATTGCTGTGGTTGGTGTCGTTGTTGAGATGCCAGAGATCTCGACCGCTGAAGCGGCTTCTGCTGCTGCTGCTGTTGCTGCTGCTGATGTGGTAGTTGCTGTGACGCTGATCGCTGTGTCAGTAGTACCCTTTGAGTCAGTGGGGTCTTCTGTGGCAGAGGCGATGTCCGGGATTGAGACCGAGCCGCCAGCGGTCGCTGCTGCAGCTGCTGCTGTTGTTGTTGTTGTTGCTGCTGCTGCTGCTGTTGCTGTTGTTGCTGTGTGTGGTGGTGGTGGTGGTGATACACCTGTTGTTGCTGTTGTTGTTGCGATTGCTGTTGCTGCTGCTGCGGCGGCTGCTGCTGGGGCTGGGCCTGATATAATCTACGTTTTTGGAACGCCAACTGTTGCTGCATTTGTTGTTGCTGTTGTGGTGCTTGGCTAGTAACTGGCTGTTGTTGTTGTTGTGGAACTTCCCCACGCGATACTCTCGGCACTTGCGGCTTCTGCTGCTGCGGAGACGACTTCTGGGTCCCATCCTGGGGCGAAGATTGCCGTTGTGGCCGGTGTTGCGGTGATCGAGGCGATATCGTGGAAGAGGACGACTGATGCGTGAGCGGCGGTGGCGGAGTCCGCGTCATGCGAGAGGTCCGTGGGGATCGCTCCGAAGGAGGTGTGGCTGGGGTTCTCGGCAGCGAGCTAGACGACGATGCCGACGAAGAAATCGAAGATGTAGATGCCAGTGAGGCTCGGGTCCGCTTGGTCGACGGGGGTGTTCTGGGACTTTTCGTCATGCTGGCTGCCGATGAAGAAGAAGAAGACGTAGTTGAAGAAGAAGGGGACAATGGTGTCTGTGATAGAGGTCGATGAGGGGCGGGGATTGAACTACTTTTTGTTTTTGTTGTTTCTGATGTAGATTTTTGTTGTTGTTGCTGTTGTGACGTAGTTAGATTTTCTGCTAACGACTGTGGAGGTTCAGACCTCTTACTCCCTTCCTCGTGGCTGGCCATTTTTAGGTCCTCTGTCTCTAGAAGCATTCGCCAGCAGGCGGGTTAACTCTCACGTTAACAGCGCACGCGTCCTCCTGGAATGGGACAATAGTAGTCTCCCTGTCTTTTTTCTTCTTCTTTCTTTATCTTACTTTCTTGCTTACTGAGTAGACACCGTCTCCAGTTGTTACCTGAACAAAATTTCCTTGCGAACAATTTAACTGACTACCAAGCTATCTATCAACGAGCCGTGTTAATAGCCAAGCACTAAAAATCTTTGTTCGTCCGACCTCTATCTGTTGATTTTTAGTTTATTTCTTTTAGCTTCTGTGTTTGATTCGTTTTCCGTTTTAATCTCTTTCCGTTACTTTCACAAATTCAACAACAACGTCGGTAGGTAGGGAAACAAATAAAAAGTTCAAGTTTTGTTGATAAATAAGGCAAGGCAGAAATTTTAAAGAAAGTTCCCCTCACGAAAGCGAACAGCGTCACATTCAACGTGGATATTTTTCTTTTTTCGTCAGTCAACAAATTCAGGAGTATCATATAACTCTGTAAAAATGTTGCGGCTATTTTTTTATTTTGTTTAATGGTCAGTTCTAAAAAACGGTTTTATTTATTTTCCTCTTGAACAATACTTTTTTCCGATACTACTTATGTTTTCGTTATGTTTGATTACAAATCGTGCTTTTCTTTCGTTTTGTTGATCCTCTCTCTTTTCGGTGCCGATATTATTTTTTTTAAATTTTATTTTACGGCATGAAAACAACACAGAAATATAATAAATTAGTCTCTTCTTTCTTTTTATTTCTTTTTAATTTACTTAACTTGCTTTCTTATATTTTTCTTTTACTTTGTTTTAAATTCCACAGGTGACCGTGTAGAAGATTACACGTCAGTAGTTTAAAATTTTGAACATTAATTTATTTTTGTAGCACAAGTATAGAAATGAATGTTTCATTCAACTTTAATGTATTTTTAAAGATATCTTATCATAAAACTTCACATGGAGTGAATATCAAAACAATCAACTTAGAATAATTTACTTTAGATTATGTTTGCTAGTAGTTTATGATTAGTTTTTTGTTTTTAATGCCACATAATTTTGCCACATAATAATGAAAAAGTTTGTACGTTGTTATGTATAATATGGTATCGAAGATTTTACATAAAACCTTACTGACCAATTAGCAGCTGCAGTTATCTTTAACTACTAAATAAACTATTTAGCCGATTAGAGAGATAATCGTAACAGTAAACGTGTCTATAGATATACGTAGTGTTTGAGTCAAATAAGATTTTTTAGCAACATCAGCAGAAATAGCTACCGATCGAGCAATATATTTTATGTATCTATGTATGTATGTATTTTTTAAAGTTTTGTTTCAAGAAGAGATACAAGTGTATTAGAAAAAAATAAAGAAAATTATATAAAGTCAAAAAAGAGCGATGTAAAAAATTCCTATCTGTTGGTAACGGAGACACAACAAAAATCCTATGTAAAAAATTCTCCTCGTTTCCAGTGTTATTTTTGTCTTTTCTGCGTCTCCCTGGGCGTGTGTGTGCGCGCAAGTCGAACACACCGAAGGTGATATAAAGTCGAATATGCAAAAAAAAAAAAAAAAGACAGACTTTTGCTCATAAATGAAGGACTGGACAGTAAAGTGGTCAGGTCACTGGTGGAAGTTGGTTTGTGTGGGTGGGGGTTAAGTATTTTGTGTTTTTAGAGGTGGGCTTACCGTTACACAACAGCGGTCACTAATTCGGTAACGACCCTCAAATTACAACCCACGTTTATCGCGAATTTCTTTCTACGCAGAAAAGAAATGAAAGTGGGGGTATATAATGATTGTAGAAATGTTTCGACGTCCGCTTAATTCTTTTATTTTTTGGTTTTTTTTCAGATATGAATATATCTATGATAAAAATCCAATGTGCACGTCTCTGTGCGTACATGTCATTTTGAATATAGTTGCAATGAAACCATTTATGTACACAGATCAGGTGTGTTGCATTTTAGAAAGGTATAGCAAGATAAGTATTAAATGCATACAAATAATTATATTAACTGAAAATTTGTTATTTTATAAGAATGTAATAATGCTGGAGTTTGTTAATAGATAATAAAAAAAAATTTGATGAAACCAATCGAACCTGTCTTACGATTACAGCTATAAAGTTACGATAAAAAATCACATGCAGATATTCATATAAATATAAATAAAAATATATATATATATATATATGTCTGTATATATATATATATATATATATATATATATATATATATATATTATATATGCATGTATATATATATGTATGAATATATATATATATATATATACATATATATATATATATATACCTGTTAATGTATGACTAAATATTCAAGGTAGATGAATAGATCAATGAGATAAGTATTTAATGTACTGACTTTTGACTCAAAACCTTTTATTAAAATATGGATTTTCCCTTAATAATAATTGTAATGTAGTACAGAATCGCACTTATATGTGTATGTTCATTTTTATTCATGTATTTTCTTAATTAATGATACCTTACTTTTAGCGACATCAGAAATGTAATTACTTATTATAAAAAATGTTTTCTTAATATCGATCGTCAAATTGAATGATTGGAAAGTTAATCGAAATGGTTGGATTTTCGTCTCTATATCTCTTTTCTTCTCATCTCGCAAAAATTGGGTCTGAGATAAATGTTTCAAGATAATTGTCGACAAAATATCCTGTTGTTGTTATTTTCTGTTTTCTTTTTACATATTATTTTATGATATAAATCAGGAACAACAATGTTCACACATTAAAGTATCACTTTCTTTGATACGTCCAATTTCTTCTTTCTTTAATTGTCTTTTTAGAATATTTTTGTTTAATCTCCTCTTAGCTTACTCTGTGAAGGAAATCAAGATTAGTTATAAGTTTAAAAATCTAATTACTTTTTTTTTTTACTTTACTTTTTTTATTTGTTACTCGAAAATTTCCCTCTCTCTGATTCTTCAGGTGAATTCGACAAGATTTTAAGAATAGATATACTTAACAAAAAATTAAAAAACAAAAAAGAATTAAAACTTGCCACACTCTCAGAATATCTTACTGATAAATATCACCAGTTTGACAAGGAATAAAAGGGTACTCAATTTTTTCTGAGATCACCTGGAAATGGATTAACTATCCAGTTACGCACCGG
Organism: Sepioteuthis lessoniana; assembly: GCA_963585895.1. Taxonomy (NCBI): domain Eukaryota; kingdom Metazoa; phylum Mollusca; class Cephalopoda; order Myopsida; family Loliginidae; genus Sepioteuthis; species Sepioteuthis lessoniana. Next base: position 147,801,723 of record OY757905.1, on the reverse strand, counting down.
AAGCAGCTGTTACCTATCAATTTTGACAATTTACTATGTCAGTAAGCAGCAACTGTTTACCGGTGTAAAAGACGCGGGAAATAAGATTCCTGTAGGGACACGGTGACCCTTACCAAGGAAGAAATGGACCAAAATAAAAGAAAGCTTTAGGTGTGAATTGGGTACTGATCGAACTGCCCTGTCTGCGTACACCACTTTGTGTACTCAACAGTTGTATCTCTTAATATTACACAGCACGTGCGTACGTATTTGATCTGCACAATTAGGCTTGGTTAAAATGTGTTTACAAACCTGTATGCAGATAATAGTAAACCAATAGTAGATTATTTACATACACTCACACATACACACACACTCATACCCACTCACCCACCCACACACACACACACATACACATATATGTATATATATCTTAATATATATATATATATCTCTTAATATAGATATGTATGTAGGTTTTTTTTAAATAGTAGATATGGCAATATATATAAATTTATATATTTATATTAATATTTTATAAATATGTTGTTGTAGTTACGCGTATCTTATACGTAAAGGAAATTATTGATATTAAATTGGCAATGAATAAAAACAAATTCACTCTTTATAATATTTAAACAATAAAGTTATCAAATTTTTCGGTGCATATACTCTATAAGTATATTTATTAAAAGGAGTGGTACGTTTTGGTTGAGTAAATATTAGATACCTAACCAAAACTTATTTTTTGTCAATAATAAAATAGTTTTCACTTGATATATTAGAAACTTATTTTTTAAATACGTCTTTTTGTTTTGTCTTATTTCGGCTTTGGATTTAAGTATTTTTCTTTCTTATGTAATCTTTTTAAAAAGAAACTCGCTATCTTTCTCTTTGCTTTTTATTTCTTTTTTTATTATTAATCTTTATACTTTAATTGATTTTAGTACCTCTCCAGATCGAAAATATTCCGCCCCTTGGGGCAGATGTATATCGGATCCGACCAGTTGAATCACCAGCTATCGTTTCTTTCTCTTCCTTTTCTTCCCCTTGTTGTTCTTCTCTTTCCAAATACTCACTATCCTTGGGGTCTGCACTCGAATCCCACCAGTCGGGTAGCGTGCTAGCCTAAAGTGGGTTTGGCAATAGTTCCCAAATTTATACATACATACATATATAGATATGTAGATAAAGGGATGACAGCAACAAGGTGTCTGAACTTTGAAATCTCATCGTGAATACATATCTATTTTCATTCTTATATATACTACATACAAACATACATACATACAAATATATACATATATATATATCTATAAATGCATATATCTTTATATATGTGAGAACATACACAAAAAAAGCATATGTGATTTTCCTGATGTGTTTTCGTAAATATGTGTTTAATGCTTTCTCTTAAAGGACCCCCTATTTTAAATCCCGATTTCAAAGACTATCTAATTTAATATGTACATTTCGACTCGTTTTTTTATATAATAAAACCCCGTTTGCAACAAATGAATGGTTGGCCATAGCGTGATATGCTCATTTATATTATCACAGTCAGGCATATATTTTACCTTTTACCAACTTTACAGAATGTAGGAGAAAAAAACTATTTAAGGTTTAAGAGATACAAGGGAAGGAGACTGGCAAAAGGGTTACTGAAATCAAGCCGGTAGGTTAAAAGTCCAATGCGTACATATGTCAATATGTGCGCATGCGTGTACGCTTTAAAGGGGCGCGTGTGTCAGTTGTAATAGAGCTTCTATATCGTTGTGTGTTTTATGTAAAACTCTGCTGACTTTTGTTTGCCAGAAGTTTTTGTTTCGCTGGTTTGAATAGATTCCGCTTTTTATATTCACAGCCAACATTTAATTTTTACCAGGCGATTATTTTGTCTTTGGTCTTTCCTTGATTGTTTTAAAAGATAAATTTGAGGATAGGTATTTTTTCTTTTGACCACTTCCAGAGAGCAGAATTGTACTTGTATTTGAAATCGCAGTTCAAAAAATGTTATTTCTCAGTTTGTAACAATCAAAGATCTTTTCTCCTTCTTCCTCTTATTATTCTGTCGTTGTTTCCTTTTTTCTTTTGTTAATAAATTTCAGAGTCGTGCGTTTATTCAAAGGTTTTGGCGGGCTTATGTTAGGGATTTGTTTTGTTGTCTTCTTTTCGGAGCAATCACCTAAAAAAAGAGAAAAATAAAAAAAAGTTTTGATTACCACTTAAAAATATGAATATGTAACAATAAACAATTATATTATGCATTTTAATTCATCTTTCTCATATGCAAAAAATAGAAATATCGGCTTGGTACACAATGTAATTGATACGACTAATAGATTAAAACAAAAGTATAGCATCGACAATTTGTTGATGAGTAGCTTCAATATTCAATTCATGCAAGTTTTATTTATTTATATATTTATAGGAGAGACATAAGTTTCTGAGCTAACCTGAAAACTAAATTAACTAATCAGCAATCTTGTCGGAAACTACGTCGAAGCATCCGATATATTTACGCAGTAAGCAGGCGCACTAAGTGTAACGGTTATTGCTACAAGAATGGAGCCGACAACCTGAGTTCAAATCTTGGACATGGCTGTTAGCGTTTCACTACGCGTCAATGTCCTTGAGAAATGCAAGAATTCATTTCTTCTTCCCACAGCTATGACTAAATAGTAGAGCCCACTGGGTTATTTAGCTTTTGTTAGTCAATCAGTCTAGGAAAAAGAACACTCTGAATGTAAACATGCTGTACTTCGCTTAAAAAAATGACCTTTTATCATATTCTGACCGTGACAGTGGGGGTTGAGTATACATATACGGAATACTCAGGTTCGAATGACTCTCTTTAACCTTTCTGCTTAGGGGTACCACGCGTGTTTTGGGTGCCATATGGACCCGGGATATCCGGTTTTTATCGTTTTTTTTAAGTTGCTCGTTTCTCTAGTCTCGTATATTCATAAACTCTAATTTTTGTAATGTACATTTTCGTTTCTTTTTTGTAGCGTTGCTGTGTTTCGAATAATGTTGGTGGGGACAAAGAGGTAGATGAGATGAAGAAATAACTAAGAAAAAAAATCAGACACGTGGTCACATAAAAATCCTACTTACTTATTGATGCTACAACTTCTCTCTGGATCGATCTCAAAAAAAGAAAGACATGAAGTGCTATATCAAGCCGAACAAGGAAAGATCTATTCTTTGACAAGTTGCTGCTCACCCTCCAATAAAAGTTGGACCATTCCGCTTATTCCCGAAATTTAGGTCGTGATTTGTCGTTCACTGGGTAATTAACTAACAGTTACTATAAAAAAATCCCCAACTCTCGTGCGTGACCGACTCTCACACAAGAGTTTTCGTGATTGACTTTTTGTTGTCGGTCACAAAGCTAGGCCACACGGTCACTGGTGTTGGAAGGTGGTCTCTACATTACGGTTTGGATGTTTGTTATCGTATTTTCTTGTTTAATTCCTGAGAGATAAAGTATTCGGGTGTTCAGAAAGTAATTACGTTTTACCAGAGATTATATAAAAACGAATGTAAGTTAGATTTATTGAAATATTCCCATAAAAATCTAATCATTTTCAGTAATGGGTAAATAGTGAAGCAGACTGGGTAAGAAAACACGTGTAAGAGAAAGATGATTACCTGGATATATAGTAACAATCATGGAAAAGTAATAGATTCTACTGGGTGACGCTATCTATTGCAATAACTACCGTATACCATAGACACTATATTTATGTCCCATCCATTATGTTTACACCGAGTTTTTGTGAGTATTCTATCTGAAGACAAGCACTAAAGGAAGAACAGATAATACTCTGTAATCCAATCTAAAAGTAAGAGGTGTTCCTTTATCTAACTGCAGCGCTTTGGATGTGATATGCGACACAGGATCAGTTTAAAGATGGGTTCCATTCACTTACACTAGGAAGGGTAAAAAGATAGCCACAGCCTCTGTAACTCTGGTGTCGACTTTTCCGACCCTGCCCTTTGGATAAATGAGGGTAAGTCCTGCACTTGAGTAACTTTGAATCCTTTTACGTCTTGTCCGAAATAAAGAATCGCAGAAGGAGAAGAACAGATGGTACACTTTAGTCCCTGCCCACAGGTCAGTTAAGTAGATATGACTTCTCGACAGATATACCGAAGAGTGGCATTTTGATACTAGGTAAGGTACATAGATACTACACACTTATCCAATCAGAAGTTACGGACAACCTACGAGAGAGAGAGAGAGAGAGAGAGAGAGAGAGAGAGAGAGAGAGAGAGAGAGAGAGAGAGAGAGAGAGAACAGATCATTATACTGATAGATTCCTTTCGTGTATATATTTACCCAACTCCTCCGCCATTAGTAGGATACAACACAAGGTTTGAATTCAGAGTTTTCTTCTCCAATACTTGTCATACCAAGGTTAAAGACCCCAGTATGCTCTCATATTTACCCATAGCTTGGGAAAGAATACTTGGTTAATTTATTGGCTGATTGGTTTTAACGGCATATCAACTTGTTTGGTATCATTTGGTGTCAAGAAGGTAGGAAGTTGTGTTCATTGTACTTTTATATTTACATTTTTGTGTAGTTTTTTGTTAAGAGCTTTTTACACACAGTTATTTGATACCAAGTATTCCTATCTAATACAAATAATTATATGGTTGCAAGAAATACTTTTTGTTAAATCATAGTCATTTATTTGCAAACAGTTATATGGCTTCAAGTAACTGCTACTAATAATAATCCTAAGTAAGCAATCATAGCTGCAACTAATTATTTTTAATAGGAATAATTTACAGTTATATGATGTTAAGTATTCCTATCTAATACTTATAATTTTCAAACATATCTACTTGACCCATGGATAGGACCTTAACAGGTACTACCACTCTGTGTCAGAGTGGACCTGGGAGCAATGGCAAAAAACACCTCACTCACCAGAACTGGAGCCTCACAATCAGATGCAGTTTAATGTCATACGCAGGATATTTCTTTTTTCTTGAGTGGTTTTAACTCATCTGCAGGGGATGCATTCAGCACATTTCAAGCCTCACCGACAGGAGGGGAGAATAACTGGATCATTTCACAGGGGTATTTGCGCTATGTAAAATGCATACAGCCTAGTTAAAAACTTAAACACGGGATTCCTTTCAGGAAATCAGAGATGATTTTAGACTACGTGATCAATCATTGGTTTAAGCTGTTACGTTGGGACCGAAGTACTTAAAATGTGACTTATCTCGAATAAGAATTCACATTTTTTTTAGCAACGTGTTTAAAACTAGTATTATGATAATTTTAACTATCAGATTTCTTGTAGATCTAAATAATTATATACTAAGTTTAGCTTAGATTGGCACAAGGCCATAAGTATGGGGCACCCAGTGAGAATCGAACTCACTACCAATGGTCTGCTAACCTTGCTTGCTAACCACTGCACCATGAGCGGTGCCACTTCGGGATCTGAATAAATTTCTTTAAAGATTTTGTGGAAAAATTCCACTTAATTGACTACATTAAACAATATTAATTGATTTTCATTACTTAGAAAACATCTGTATAAATTGCGTTTTTCAGTTATTTTTTATTACAAACTTTTTTTTAAACGACAGGAATATAATTTATATTTGAGTCCATTGATTTTTTGGAAAGAGTTGCACTTCTAAAACAAATTAATTCGATTTTTTAAAACCATTAAACGGAGATGAAAAATAAAAATGTATAAACTGATATGGCTTTGATCAGTAAAATAAAATAAACAAGTTCTGATAAAAAAGTTTCCAGAATCGTAAATTTAGATAAACCATTGCATTATGTAATTTATGAAGCTATTATTAGATATAGGTTAAATACAGAGTGACCTGATGGAAGAAGCTTTTAGTAGAATCAGTGAATGCAAAGACTTGGGTCACGGAGAAAGAAAAAAAACTTTGTAAGCTGACAGACGAAGAAACACGTTAATTTGAATGGGTAAGGTCGACAGCGATTCCTTCAATTTCCGCTATTTTCCCAAATTCTATTTTTGTTTTGTGTTGTTTTTGCTTTCTTTGTTTTGTTTTTTCTTCTTTGTTTTTGATTTTTCTTAACATGGAGAAACATTTAAACACTGAGGAAGGTTGGTTGCAGACTTCCAACATTCTAAAAATCTTTTACCAATATATATTTTCAGGAGTACTTTCTAGATTTCATTTCAAGAAATATCTCCCAAGCAGAAAAAGAACTAAATATAATCAAGAATAGAATATATATATATATATATATATATATATGTGTGTGTGTGTGTGTGTGTGTGTGTGTGTGTGTGTGTGTGTGTGTGTGCATATATATGTGTGTATGAATGTGTGTGTGAGAGTGTGAGTGTGTATGTATTATGAATGAAAGGCACGTAAATGTTGGTTGAAAAAAATTATAGATATAAATCACTTAATACCAACCAGGTTCAGCTTTCGGGCATTATCAAATAATATTTATTTCATAACTATTTTAAAGAAGACTGAAGGTATACGAATGCCATTGGATTGGCTTCACGCGTGAATGAAACTTGAACTTTAAACCTTAACGATTTAAATGTTCGCTTTTGGAAGCGTTTATAAATAGTTTCCTATGTTTGTTTATTTTGGGGGATATATTTTGTTTGTTTTTATTTATTCTTCGATGATATAAAGCATGCAGATTTGCCTCAAAAGCAAAGAATCTTTGAATGAATTTTAAACATTTTAATACGTATTTGACGGTTAGAATGTAATATTTTTTTAGAAAGTTTTGTTGAAAGTCCATTTGGGGTGAGAGTTTTAAGATACAATATCTATCTATCTATCTTTATTCGTTCCTATGAAAAATGACTTCCAGTAACGAAACTGAGGAAAAAAGAAAAGCTCATATGACTGGCTTTCATCGGTAAAATTAAAAAAAAAGGAAAAAATACAGTAAGTGGAGTATGAATGATTTGGAGTTTAACTATATATATATATATATATATATATAATCTGTATTCTGCATCTTATACAAATCTAATGGTGTAGAAATATCTAAGATTAATTGTTATCAATGCGCATTATTTCTTATTTCACTTTGAGCATAGAACATGATTTGCGGCTCAAAACTCCCAAACCTGCAACCTAATATTTCAGCCTTCTCATAAAAAATCTCCAATCCCGCTTTATATATATATATATATATATATATATATATATATATATATATATATATATCAGCAATTGGTTAAATGGAATCACTGCTGTTCTGCTATAAGAATAGCTTTGGCAAAAAATAACCCATAAAGGTTGATATGACATTAAACTAATAAATCAAACTAATATATATATATATATATATATATATATATATATATATATATATATATAATCAAATCGCGCTGACAACACGTATTTCCTTGACTCTTCCCCCTCTCTCTTTCCCTATCATCCATCGCTCCCTGTTGGTTTTTCAAACTACATTCTGTGTCTGCATAGAATTGATGTAAATATGTCCTTGGTGATCGGCCAACACTGACACGTCTATATGTAGGGGTCCATAGACGAACGTTACATGAGTTCGTCCTTGCCTTTCCCGCAGTATCCCACGTCTTCTTCGTCTTATTTGGATTGTTTTTGAGATGAGGTAAATGGCTGTACAGCTGCTTTTAACGGAGTGTTTCTTCTAGAATTTGTTCATTACTCGTAGCATTCTTGTGTATGTCATATCTTGCTTTTTCTCTATGCATTTTGTTGAGTCGTATCTATACAATAGCCACAGCTTGGAAGAAATCCCGTTTTATCAGATAAATCAAACTTTCATATATTCGATAGCCGATCGATAGCTGTCTACGCCTTCGCTAAGTGCCCGTTAACATCACTTACAGCCGATGAGATATTGGTGCCGAGGTATGTGAACATTTTGAATAATTTAAGAGGCCTGCTTCTTAGAAGGGAAATGGTTTCTTCTCGTTTAAAACACATGTAATTTGTTTTATTTGCGTTCACATGTAGGCCAATGTCTTCTGTTGTTTGCTCTTAAATATACAGTAGGAATTCGGTTTAGGAAGGTATGTATCATCTGCATAGTCTGCGTCTGTAATAGTTTCTGAAGAATATGGACTACTTCCTGCCTTTTTTTTTTTTTTTAGCGTAAATCCATTTTCTTTAACTTGATCTATCGATGTTCGAAGTTCGTTGTCTTGACAGATTATAAACAAATACGGTGCTACACACCAGCATCAATGTCAAAGAAGTCTGTGTCTCCTTTGCTTTCTTGTTTCGACAAAGCATCATAATTGTAATAGATTTGGGGGGAGACCATATGTAAGTAGTATTTGCTCAATCTTGCCTCTGTTTTTGTAATCAAATGCCTTGGAGAAATCTATAAGCAATAGTGTTGTATCAAGATTTTTTGTTCGTACTCCTTCGATGATTCGATGGATAGTCACAATCTGTGATGTTCTGGATCGATTTCTCCGAAATTTGTTCGGATTTTTTCTAAGAATTTTCTTAGTCTCAGGTTTGATACAGTTGACAAGCATAGCATTATAATTGTTTGCAGCAATAAAATCAAGAGTTATGTCTCTATTGTTCTTGGTGATTTCAAGGTCGTCTTACTTAGGGAAGAAGAGGATACAGCTTGTTGTCCATTTCTCTATTGTATTTTGTTTAAATACGGCGTTGCAACATCGAAGAAGTAAGTCATCAAATTTTCTGGTCTTTTATACTTCTGGAGGTATTTCGTTGGGGCCAGTAGCATTTCTGTATTTAATTTTTGTCAGTACTACATAAAGTTCCTCCTCTGTAAACTGTCCTAGTTTGATGTCTTGTTAGCTATTAATAATCTTTCTGATAGTTTTATCAATGACTTTTGGGGGATTTCCAAGCAGATTCTTAAAACGTTCTTCTCACTTCTGTATTCGTTCTTCTTGGCAGCCAGTTTTTAGTTTTGCTCTCGAGTTGATTTTACTTTTGCTCACTTCATTTACTGTCTTCCAAGGTATTCGTGATTGTCTATCGTCAACCAAGTTTCTGATTTTATTGATCTGACCTTGAATGTATTCTTGTTGTTCTTTTTGGTATCTGTTAGGTAGTTATCTCTGGGCTTTCTTAATTTTCTGCGCGTTAGCATTTGTTGGGTTTCTTTTAATAAATATGGATGCTATTTTCCTGTTATCTCGTTTCTTCCTAACTATTAGTGACTCCCCCGGAACCCTACATTTAGCTCTTGGTACGCACTCTGAAGCTGCTTCCCTGTAAGCAGTGACGTAGTTTTTATATTCGTCATTCGGAGTATATGTTTCAGATATCTCCTGAAGAGTATCAAATTAGTTTCTTAAAGTTAACGAATATTTAAAAGCTATCTCAGTTGATAAGTAGGAATCTGTAGTAATATGTAGTTTTGAGTGTTTTTCGTACTTCTGTGTATACTCGGGCTCGTTTTGACTGTTTCTTATTTCAAGAGTGAGGAACGCTAACATCGAAAGGAACGGACGTCTTTTTTGATGCTCCTAGAAAATAATATATCTTAAAGTAAAAGACGGAAGTGACAATTTTTATTTATTTACTTATCAATCTATTTATTTATTCTTTTATCATATGCTTTATTCATCTAAAATTATATATGAATATATATTTCAGTTAGGTACAAATTTATTATTAGTATTTGTTTATTTATTATATCAAATTGATACCTAAGTTGTTTTATTTTAAAAAATGTAACTTGAATAACCTTATCTTAGGAAATTAACTCTATTTAACTTAGGTATAAATTTGGTGTAAGTTACTAAGCTTTATTCATTTATTTACATTTTAACATTATGTAAAGAGAGGTACTTAGACATTGTACATACCTATCTGCCTTTTGTCTTGATCTTTTTAATTTACACAGTATTTATTTCGTAACTCATTATACACGTTCTTACATTACATTAAAATATGAAGTTAAGTGATGCTGAATTTATTCATCTATTCAATTTAATTTTAATATAGATTATCGATAAATGTACATATATCAATTTATCTTTATATTCTTTATTTGTCATTGACTTTTTTTACGTTATTTTACTTGAAATATAGGAGAAGCAAATCGAATTCTAACGTTCATTTCTACCGGGTTTTTAATTGTATTTTTATTAGTAATAGTAGTGATGGTGTAAAGGTAATAATAATAATAATAATAATAATAATAATAATAATAATAATAATAATAATAAGAAGAAGAAGAAGAAGAAGAAGAAGAACTTTCGTTTTAATTTGTAGATATGTAAAAATACGTATATTCGTGTTTCTTTATATTTTGATAAATGACTGACGTACACTCAGTTTTTCTGGTATTAAAAAAATTCCCGGAAACCACATGGTTAAGCTTTTCTGCAAACATAATGAGTCCTTCCCTAAATATAAACAAATAAAATTAAAAAATGAATAAGAAATAAAGGAAAATAAAATAAAGTTAAGAAACTAGAAAGACGCATAACTAAACTTACATTCGTTTATCTTGGAATTAGTGACGCTGGAATTAAAAACCAAAAGTTACTAATATGAAAAATGTCTTAAGATTGATAACAGTAAGAAAAAAAGTAGCAGGACAAATAAGAATGTAAGATTAAATACCACGAACTATGCATAAAATAAAAAGAGGACAGTTTGAACTATACTAAGTAAAAAACTTAGAAATTTTGAATTTGTATATATATATACACACACAAATTCACAATTTCTAACTTATATATATATATATATATATATATATATATATGCAAATTTCATTAAACATAATAGACATTTTATGTCTACATATTTTCTTTTGGATCCGTTCGAATTCCCGTATTACTTTTATTGTATTCTGGGGGAATTGATTTATGTATTGTCCATAGTTGCATGTATCCCTAGTACTTTCTGCCCGACTTTGGGCCATCATCAGGGGAGGATCTACTACAAAAGTGATGTAACTTTTGTTTTAGCATATTACCACTGTGCAAGGGCGTCTCCGCCGTTGAAGGTTTTGGCGTTTGTTTTTGAATGTGATTCTATATTTAGTGCCAGTAGCTAAAGACATTTAAGTACATTAGCACTGGTTTGAAAATTAATTCTATTAAGTGTCGGCTGCAGGTTTCTGATATGTAATGCTTCAAGAATCTGAAGTTTTTGTTTATTATTTTGATGTTCTAATATTGTTGTGTTGTCGGTGAGAATTTTCCGTTGTTGAGTTGTTGGGCATGAAAACATTCAATTCCCCCAGAATACAATAAAAGTAATACGGGAATTCGAACGGATCCAAAAGAAAATATGTAGACATAAAATGTCTATTATGTTTAATGAAATTTGCATTAACGAAGAAATGCTGCCTCAATATACATATATATATATATATATATATATATATATATATATATATATATATATATATATATATATACCAGTAATATTCAATCAGCGTCCGAAGGCAATGGTTGTGGATTATTCGCGTATAGAATATATGAAGAATTTCATAAAATCTGTGGGAGTGCTCGATGTATGGCTATTGTTATATATATCCTACCCAGGTTTATATAAGAAAACTCACATACAGAGACTATACAGTGCAATTAGAAGAAAAATTAAACCTGGTTAAATTGTCATTATGAATTTATTTCGGCAAAGAATATATCATTATACTCTTCGTCTCATCAGATGACTCCACACGTTTAATTTGTGGTTAAAACACACCAAATATGGATTACAGTCTATATACGTTTACGAAAAAAAGGAAAGAAAAAACGATACAAATGAAAATTCTCGAGCGAAAGTAAAGGGTATCAAAACAATAAAATATTTGAAAAATTAAGAAACCAATAGAAGTTTTTCCAGTAAATTAACCCATCTTCATTTGAACATATGTTAGATTTATGTTGTATTTATGTAGAGAAGTGGATTTATGTAGAGAAGTGGATTTATGTAGAGAAGGAGATTCTTGGAACTTTAGATATTAATTCAAAATTAATCTTTTTAATTTCTGGAGTAGTTAATTCCTTTTGACCATTTTTGGGTTAATTAAAGGCACCTAGTGGCTACCAAAAAGTGTTTTTTGGGGGAAGGTGATGACCTCATTAGCTGAAGGAATTAACTTATGTAAAAGACATAAACGGAAAAATATATGAAGTTAATCGTTTTGCTCAGAAGCTCACATTATTCACAAAAATCCACCTGCTATGAAAAATCTAAAATTACTTGTGTGCAAAAACACTGTTAACATAACGACATTTAACGCTAGAATATAGAGTAAACCAGTTACCTGAGCTGACAGGGTCTCCAGCCGAGTATTATATAAACACCATATGCATACACGAATATAAATACTATCATAGTGAACTAGAAATAAAATATCACGAAACTAGTAAAGGGTAGACATTTGTCTTTGCCTCTACATGGAAAATCTCTGTCAATGCTGTCATAGGAATAGTAGGAATGCTTCTCAGTCTGTGTACCTAAAAACCACTAAATAGCATGGAGAAAATCCAACCGAGAATGATGTGTACTTCATTTAATAGCAACCCCTGCACAACAATTGTCTCTTGCTACAGTCCCACCAATGTCAGTGATGAAACGGGCATCATCACGTTCAACAACAAGCTATCTTTACTAATTCAACACATTCCCAAATGCAACGTGGAGATATGAACGTTCAAATAGGCAAAGACGAAAATAACAAATTCTGTTTACCATACTCGTTAAACAGAAATGGGGAATACCTTGCAAACTTTTCGCTCAAAAACAGACTAGCATGCCTTGATACTAAAATTTAAAAAAGAGAGGGAAAACCATTGACTAACACTTACCCAAATAATTCTAAAGCACAACTAGATAATATATTCATAAACAAAATGTCGATAAGTAGCGCTCTGAACTTTGAGGCATATTCCTATTTTGAAGGAGTATCTTTCGATTACAGAATTGTCACAGCAAAGATACGCCTGAATCTACCCAGAAACACACACACACACACACACACACACACACACACACACACACACACACACACACATATATATATATATATATATATATAATTTTGAGAAGCCCTGGATTAGGTAAATAGATATTTTATTTTCAATCATGAAATACTGGATGGAAAAAAGGTGTTAATGATGTAATTGTAGGAAAATAAATTTGAAGCATGTGCGGGTATCTAATACAATCAGCTCTTGTCAGAGGTGAATAAAATTGCTTAACGTACCCAGACTTAAAATTAGAACCATTTCCAGATATGGCTAGACAAATACATGCATTTGTTTACAATTGAATCTAGAAATACTAGTTGGCTATTGGTTTCAAATCTGCTTTGAATTTAAATTTAGATTTGAGTTATTTTAAGATTGTTAAAATTTAGAAATAAATTCTGTCTGACAAGAGTTAAGAAGAGACGCAATGGAAAGAAAAAGGAAAAAAATCAGCAGCCAAAATTGTTGATAGGTCATTTTAAAGAAATAGTTGTAAAGAAGGAGGAAAGAAGTACTAATCGTGAAGGGCTTTCAAATAAATTCTTTTATTCAACTGAATTGATAATTAGAATGGCATTACTTTTGTTTATGTGTTTTCATTGCTATCAAAACATGTAGGCAAGTTAGTTGGTAGGAAAATCAAAGACCTAATGTTATTTGTTTTGTTTTTATATCAGGGTCACTTTCCCTCACAATAAAAACGTATTTCTGTTAGTGGAATGACAATTTAATGTGTAACTCCTAGTGATATGCCATATATACTCGAGTATAAGGCATTTTCGGTGAACTTTTACCAATGCTTTATAGTCATGAAATCAGTAATTTATGAAGTTAATTTGTGAAACAAAAGTTGTTCATAGTTCTTCTCAATATAGTGGAATTCGAACCTTACAAAATTATTGTTCCTGAGTTGGAGTTACACAAGTTTTTGTCTAAAATTGAATCTTTAAATTTTGACAAGTATATACAAGTATATACGGTGTAAGTTAGTTGACAAAATTTATTCACACACACACACATACGCGAAATCATGTTTGAACAAGTTAAAAAGTGCAGCGTAAATTTCATAGACACTACGAAGAGTTTTATAATATTATATATAAACTAATAAACAATACTACTCTCTCTTTCCGTAAACTAGTTTCATGTGGATACGCAGTCATCAAAATAAGACCTTTTTTCTTTTTTACTTTTTTGTTTTTATTTTTTATACTGTTCTATCTGTTGGATGTTGAGCACACACACACACACATACACACACACACACACACACACACACACACACACACACACACACACACACACACATATATATATATATATATATATAAGATTTTAAAAATATTAAGAAAGAATTTTGACAAAAAGACGGATGTATTTGTCTTAAAACAACCGACATAAGTCTGAGTGTGTGAGTGTGCGCGTGTGCGCACGCGCGTGTATTTGTAATCTAAATCAAATCATCTTTTCTTCTTTGCGTATGAGAGAACGTAGGTATTAGTTCACTCGGTGTAGTTATTATCAAAACGTTTTGGCTGTAGCTTCTCGATGATCTTGCTCATTACCATTTTCAGAGACTTTAAATTTAAAGACCAAAATTATACACTCACGTAAAAATAGTAAGATGAAATTTATATTTTTGATTATGTGTACATGCGTAGAATGTATGCTTATCGTGGTTCAACCATTAACATAAGTACTCATTTTATTTTGTCTGAGTACTACATAGAAACAACACTGTCGCCAGTCAAAGTGTGGGGACCACCTGCGCACTTCTTAAATTTTTGTAACAGATGCTGACATTAGTCTAACACGGTAAATCAATAAAAAAATCAATAACACATGTCACTGAATGATAAGAAACAGGAATTGAATGTAGGTCTTTATAAATGAACGCTCAATAAAAAGATCTCGGTTAGATATTTGTGATGTCTATTATATAAAATAAATCGATTTTTATCAAAGTCATCATTATGAGTTCACTAGAAACTTTAACTTTTTTATAGTGGGCAAGATGAAAGAAAACTTATAATTATATACATATGTATTTACCTTTATTTATTTGCATATGATGTACCCGAAATGTTTTTGAATAAGAACAGATTGATCACTAAATTCACCAGTGAAGTTAACTAACGTTTCCTGTATCTAACCGGACATATGTCACATCTCTTAAAATCACTCTACCAGGAAATAAAAACTAATCATTTTCTATAATTTTTCTCCGAGAAATCCATTTTATACCTAAAAATTCCCCTAACTTTGGGTAAGACCCTGTACACATATTTTTACGGACATATATGATGTAACTATGTACATATATACTCATGAATATTGCTTAATGTTTAGGCATTTGACCATTTTCATGTAAATCCTTTTTATCTCATATATTCAGACAGCTTTTCGAAGTTTATTACTCAAATTAGCTCGCTAACCATCGCTGACCTATGAAGAGGTTTAAATACATTTTTTTTTCTTTTTTCTTTGTACTTCTAAAGCTAGAGTTCCTCGGCTGGAGTGGGTAGAAGATATACTTAATGTAATAAAGTTTTTCACACACACACACACACACACACACACACACACACACACACACACACACACACACACATATATATATATATATATATAGAGAGAGAGAGAGAGAAATGGAGAGACCGACAGATTGGAGATGTGAGGTACTGTAACCGAAAACTTAATAATCCAACCTCATCGAATTTCAGCCGAAGATGCTTTTATTCACTTAGTACAAATATTTTTGAGAAAGGTATGTGGCTATTAATCCCTATGATCTGTACTATTGCCAGGTACATCCCCAAAGATTCCCTACTACTAAGATATTACAAACAGCTGTTACGTCTATTGTTAATATTGAGAGGGACTCGTGAAATAAATAAGTATAGATAGAAAGAGATGGAGAGACGTGTTTTCATGGAGAATTTTCAAACTATTCCAAAAGCCTCTAATCATAAGTAAATGGTGGCATACGAAATCATATGAAGAACAGTCATGCTTGTTGTATGAGTTGATAATAGAAGGGTGGTGCACTAATGTGTCACAGATTCTCCAAACAACGCAGATTTTGAAGTCAGAATGTTCCCTTCTACTACACCAGTTGCCACACTAAGTCAAAAAGTCCACTCTGCCCATTTACGTCTGACGGGAAGAAGAAGAGAAGGATTCATTCATTTTCTAAGTCAATTTACTCGAAGTAAACAGCAAACAGCTTCGTCCAGGATTTGAACTCAGCTCGTCGTGTCCATTTAGTACGACGATAACCATTACACTCTAGGATTATAGTAATAAAATTATGATTATTCTTACATTTTATGCAGCTTCAGATTGACAGAATTTCAACCCAAAATTATAATGATTCTGCAAATACAGGAACCGAAGTGTTGAAATAGAATTTCTTTGATTTTATTTGATGTATTGATATATATCTTTTGTCCGAATTCAATCAATTTTGTTGATGAGAACGATGCCTTTTGCAGTGTGTTAGAAAATTGGTCTCAGTACTGATTAATGAACATCCACTTCAATGGTAACACGAGTCATGTTCGCTGTCGATTAATGTCTTGTGTTGCCATCACAACAGAATTTCTCATTCTCGGTAATGAAAACAGGATGCATGAACAATGTCATTCTTTCTTTATTAAAAGTCAACCTGATAACGCAACAGTTTTGAAACGTCATTTCTAAAACAACAGGAATTGTCTTCGCCGGAGAAAAATGGAATCCAAAATGATAAAAACAGAGAAATGGACAATAAGATACAAAAAAATTTAAACATAACTCCTAAACTGAACTTTTAATTTTTTTCATTCTACCCTTTATGAGCAGTAGTTTTTCTGAACCAGTGTGAAAACATCGGAAAAGTAACTACACCTAAGTAAACTGTCTATTATTGTTGCTATGGTAAGTCATTTTTATAGTAAAATTCTTCGAAACCTATATCTATCACATATATTGAGCGCTTTTTCTATATAGATATAGTAAAGTATATATATATATATATATATAATTAGTGTTGAGATAGAATCAACGGCGCTTGATGATTGTCAGCTTCTCATGTTGTCCGATTGCAAAAGCGGAAAACTGAGTCGGCAAGCGTCATTGATTGTCATTGCTATCCTAATTGAGACATTTATGCTCTATCATTGATATTGAGCACTCTTTATTTATAAATATAGCAAAATATAGGATTAATACTGATCATATATAAGTAAGTAAGCTAGTCGAACGTAGTCGAGGGCGACCCGAAGGCTCCCTTTTCAATGGCTACTATACTAAGGTGTAGGGGAGGGCGCTACTCCTTTACTTGGATTGTTCCAATTATCCTTGATCTGTACCTTATAATACTGGATGTTAAGCAAGGAGGCATCAAGTACCATTTTTTGAGTCTTTGGTATGTCTCGACCAGGAAATGAACCCCGGTCTCCCGTTGCAGTTTTTTTACTTAGCTAAATTTCCTTTGATACAAAGCTTTAGTTGTGAAGCATATTGTACACAAGCGAAATTGTCTGCATGACGATATTTCTTACCGATGTCTACGAAAGGGGTTTCTATATATATTTATATATGTAAGTGCATCAATAAGTTCGTATCCAAATGGGGAGAAACGCATATATTTTACACAAATATTTCCGTGCTTATTTTTTAACATAATCTCCTTATTTTCCGATTTAACCTAATACTTTTCAATCGATCGAACGTTATAAAGTAAAAAAATTTATACCAAAATTCAGTTAATAATTGTATTTTTCTATGGATCTATTTTTCCACCTTCACATCTGTTAATTACGATTAACTAGGTTGCTTAAAAATAGCGTTCAGGATAATCTAACAAATGAAATCTTTCTAGTTCTTTGTAACCTATTTTGATACTTTCAATCTCTGCTGCATAGACTTGAGCAAGAGGCATTTGCTTCGATATGAACTCAGATAAAACAGAGTTTATATATTTAATACAAGATGGTGCTATCTCCTCATTAAATAGCAAACCGCTGAAAATAGTATCATATACCTCGGCGACAATATCTCATCAACAGAAAGCGATTTCGATATATGCATAGGAAGGGAATGATCTGCTGATGATGTGTGTAAACGACCATATGGTTACTGATAGATTAAAATTGGGATTGCCCCTATAGTTGTTGCCTTGTCAGTACTAATGATTGCGCTACCTTGACTTACGGCAAGAATAAAAGCTAGATGAGAACTACACAAAAAAATGAAAAAATACTTAAAAATACTGAAAGTAGCAATTTACAAAACAGTAGCTGAAGGACCACTCACCTCCCATATCACCTCCTATCTACATAAGACGAGCAAGACATGCTCGACACGACTGGAGAAGTAAGATCGAACTCATAAGTGGCATTATCTTTGGGACTTCTACACATGTAACATAAGCGTTTTCCAATCAGCAAATAATTACATTGATCAGTTCTGTGAGGACGCTCGTTGCCGTCTAGAAAACTTACCAAGAGCGATGATCAATATGCAAGGATGGCGAGAGAGAGTCAAGGGAATCCACCAACGCCAAAGTGTTTTTCACAACCTGCTCCAGGGACTGAACGCACGACTGAACACTTTTTAACCAAAGCTGTTATCCCGCTTTCTCGAAACTGTTATTCCACTGTATCACATGGTGTAATTTTGGAGCCTTTAACTTCAAAGGCAGATTGTTCGACATTCGTTATTACGTCGGGTTCATATTGTTCTGATAATTTTCCGTCAGATTTATTGACGGAGTATTGTCAATGGCACGTTTAATGACAACAATTCTCCGAAGAGACCAGTGTATATGGAAATTGGTGAGAAGAGAAAAAAGCCAATGTATAATGTCCCAGAGGACAATAATTCGAAAAGAAAACAATGTATAATGAAACTCGGTGACAACAGAAGAGATCAATTTATAATGTCCCTGAGGACAATAATTTGAATAAACCAGTATGGAAACTCGGGGCAATAGTTCAAAGAAACTCAGAACAATAGTTCGAATATACCAATATATAATGACGCTGAGAACAAACATTCTAATAAACCAATGTAAATGACAGAAGAACAATAGTTAAATAAACAAATGCATCAGATAAATTCCTCACCTTTAAAAAAATCTTGAAATTCATCCCATATAATACTAAATCACTTATAAATTAAGATTTAAGGCTATTTATCCAGTTATCCAATCAGTAAGACGAACAGACTTCAGTTACATCTAAGCCGTTTTCATTAACTGACAGTGTTGATCTATGAAATTTAAAAGAATAACTGAATGATAAATTTCAGAAGAGTTATATAGCAGGCGACTAAGACTACACCATCCTGTAAAGTATGGGCGCCAAAAAGTCCGAAACGATCTTCGAAACAACTGCGTAAGATGCATCTTACCAAACAACCAGGACTTCTCACAGAAACGTTTAGTTCTTTAAGCAAAAAGCGTCTAGTCACGCTTTAATAGTCGTCATGATAGCACGCAACACTGAAAATAATACATCAGTGATCACACCCGAATGTCTATCTGAGTTCGATCTGTTCCTTCACATTTAAAAATACCTAGATTATAAACAGTAGGCTAACAACAATATTTCGCTTCTACTCTCAAGAACTTTTTGAAATCCAGTTTATTTTAAAATGACTAAATTCGTTTGTGATTTGGATACTCGTCAATCTGCTACTACTTATTGAATTTATATCGTTTATTATGGGAATTGACACATGAATGGATCACCATTCGATTTAGGCTGATCCAGAACACCTTATTTTAGCATTAAAACTAGTTTAGAGAGTCTGCGTGTACAATCTATGGAAGTATTTAAGATAAATGAAAGGAGAGTGGAAGTAAAGGTAGCTCCATATTTTATACGTATATAAATTGGTCTTCTTGTAACAAATCATACTAAACAATATTGTCTCTATTTTGAATGATATAGGATTTGGTTATTATTTCTGCGACAATTGTAGGTTTTTACAAGGCCAAGTTACTTGTCCTACGATCAATTCTCCCCAGTTTTCTTGCGACCAGCTTTGACTACTCTCAATCTGTTTACTTTGTTTTTGTTTATTTTATTTGAAAAATCATGGACTGACTCAACCACTCCACCACAAGCAGCATATGACACAATATCAATTTTTAAGTAGAGTACAGCTGGTTTGAATTTATTTCCCTCCTCCTAGATTGGTTGCCGTACCATTGCGAAAAAGCCCTGTCTGTCTTATTTACTTATTGCCGTGGAGAGGAGAGATAAATTAATTCCTTTCCAAAGAGCATTAGCGCAAATTGGGATGCAACAACTTCGCCGAGAACATGAACTCGGGTCACTGTGTCCATTTCCTAAGATAATAACTGATACGTCAATTGCCACCATAGAAAGCCGTGAAGTAAAAATTTAGCAAAATGCATGATACAATTTTATTACTCTGTTTGAAGAAGTAGTTTGATTTACGAGAAATATTCTGCTGGTTTGGTTTGGTTTGGTTGTGTTTTAGGACATATAAACCCTTGTTGGTTACTTGATGCCAAATCCTGTTCACACACACACACACACACACACAAGTTGTATATATATATATATATATATATATATATATGAGTGGTAAGCGAATATTTTGTAGGTAACATTATATTTTTAACGAACCAGAGCGCATTTATTTGCACACAGTTAAATGGTTTCACGTGATACAATTTATTGTTTGAACACAGGTAAATCGTTTCAAGTATTGTTATCTAACATTAATAGTTCTATTTGCACATAGTTAAATGATTTTAAGAATTGCTATCAAATACTAATAATTAAATTTGATATTAATTATTTGTTTGCACATAGTTGAATGTCTCCAAGCATTGTAAATAATTAAACAATTCTATTTGACCCATAGATTGGATCCTAATAGGTACTACCACTCTTGGTATTCCATATTACCCGAAGCTCCAGGACACTTGTTGGGATGGGGTTCTTATTTCCTTACAGAGATGCAGTCACTGTATTTTACAGTACCAGCCGACTCAGCTGTGAATATTCTGCTTCTACTGAGTCTATGTACAAATATGTTGAGAAACCTGGGAAAACAAATTAAGATAAATAGATTGCTGAATGTTCGGTGTAATTTTGTTGAAGCCATCATCTTCAATTGAAATCAATATCATTGTATTTTCCGATTGAGCTGCCAGAAGTAAAAAAATAAATATATTTTTGATTGATTGATTTCAACGGCATGTCAACTTGTCGGAGGTTACTTTATTCCTTGAGGTTAGGGAATTGCTTTTATTATACATTCATATTTACATTTTTGCGTAGTTCTTTCTCAGGGGTTTTGTGCCGTTATATCATATCAAGTATTCCTATGAAATACAAATAATTTGCACACAGTTGCATGATTTCAAATATTCCCCTTTAATTGTTCAAGGAATTATCTTTATTTAATAATAAACATTTGTTTGCGCAAAGTTATATGGTTTATGTTTCGAAAACAATTACAGTTCCTATAAAATTCTTATGACAAATATTTTACTCTTATATGTTATCAAGTATTCCTATCGAATACGAATAATTTTAAATAGATGTATTCGACCCATAGATGCGACTACCACTCTGGACCAGAGTGAATCAGGGAGTAAAGACAAAAAAGGGTTACTTCATACTTGCCAAAGCCCCAGAACTGGGGCTTCACCACCAGATACAGTTTAATGTCATACCCTTTTTGTATTTACCCATTTACAGGGAATACATTCAGTGTATTCTAAAACACCAGCCCTGTTAGGGAAGGACACCTTTTTGAGTAAAAGTAAGTGGTTCAAACAATCAATGGATAGCAGTTAACTGAAAGCAAATTTTAACATGCTCATTTTATAGCTATAGTGTTTTGTAAAATAAACTTGGGTATCTACCAGTTGCGAAAAGACGCTGGTAGTGAAGGTTCGTGTATCGCCACAAGTTGTGACTTAAGTCCCAGCAAAGTTGGTTGGTTGGTTATTTGGATTTTATGGCATATCAACTATTGTAGGTTATTTAATGCCAAATCCATTTTAATACGAATAATCAGTTCTATTTCAAACAATTCAGTTTAGCACGTATACAAAATTTAATTGTCAAAAACATTTCTTTTTCAAGTTATTCAGTTTAGTCAAACAGTTCTAATTCAAACAATTAAGTTTAGCGTAAATATACAGTTTCAATGTCAAAAACAGTTCTATATCAAAAAATTCAGTTTAGCATAAGTACGCAGTTTAAATACCGAAACCGTTCTATTTCAAATAATTTAATTTTGCATAAGTACGCAGATTAGTTCTATTTAACCCATAGATAGGGCCCTAGCAGGTGCTACCCCCCGGACCAGCGATGGCAATGAAAGGTGCTCCACATTCCCAAAAGCCCAAGCATCACTGGAATTTCACCATCATACTGTTTAGTGTCATATCTAGGACACTCATTTGGGGGTCTTACCCCTTTGCAGAGATGCAGTCAGTATTCTACAGCCCCAGCCGATTAGGCAATACACAGAGTTAAATGTAAAAATTTTATTTTAGATAATTTAGTTTAGCAGAAGTACGCAGTTTAAATGTCAAAACAGCTCTATTTTTTAACATTTCTTTTAAACATAAATTACACAGTTTAAATGCAAAAACAATAAACTCTCGAAACTACGGTTTAGTTTTATTTGACCCATATATATGGACCCGTATATATGGACCTGCGATCGATGGCAATGAAGGAGTACTTTGCATTCTCCCAAAGCTCCAGCATTTCTGGAACCTCACCATCCGATTGTTTAACGTTATATCCAGTACACGCGTTGGGTGGTGGTGGTGGGGGCTCACCCCTCTGCAGAGAAGCAGTCGATGTATTCTACAGCCCTAGCCGACTGGGTAAGTCCCATCAAAGGTGAGACTTTTCAGGCTTGATTTCTGAGCAAATACTCCACGCTCTCGGAAAATTAGTTTAGTATTTATTTGGATTTTCGTGTGTATGAAGGTTGATCTATAATATTGAAAAGTAAGTTACAATAAATAAAAAAATAATAACAATGAATGTTTTGATTCTTCGAGAATTTCTCAAACAAAAAGGTAAAATTTAACGTTTAAATCTTTGAAGAACTTAAAATTATTTGAAATGGAATTAAAAATTTTTTTTATTGTTTGTGTGTTTGTTTTTAGGGGTTATAATTATCTTTTTGGAAAAAAATAGGAAAAAATGAATTTTTAGAATTTTAATGATATTTTTAAAAAAGTGTATTGGAAACAAACAATTTTGAAACCTGTGAAAAAATAAATCTCCAAAACTTGTATGAGTATCAATTTTATCGACAAATTCTTTTATTTCGAAATGTTTTATTTCAATTTGTATCCCATGGGAGAAAATGGATACAAATTCTATTTGACGAAATAAAAAAGAACAGGATATATCTTCATTTGAATAGTTGTTTAAATTGCCGAATTTCATAGTAAAATTCGACGATTTTCTCAGATTTCTCTTCAGATTATTTCTCTGGGCAAGAGTATCAAATATTTTTCTGTTCTAAACGAGAACTTCCTTTCATCAGTAGTAGATAAATATTTTTGTTGGTTGGGTTAAATTTGCCATAGATTACGGACTGTCAGGTCTTACCCCTCCCGCTAGCAAAATATAAAGAAAATTTTGGAAAAATCACCTAAACAATGTCAAAAAGTGCGGAATTCTGCAAATCAACTGCAAAATCGAGGGAGGGCCTTTCGAGAGGGCAACGTAAAGCTATGTTCATATTTATATGTTATATAAAAGTAAAAACACGGTAAGCTCAGCTGAAAAAAAATTTTAGGGAAAAATATATTTCATATGAATATATTGTGGGTCGGTTGAAGTATTGGAGCAAAATGGATGTACAATATTTGAGAAAATGCGTATGTAATTTTCATACCCTTCTGTGTCCAGAGTAAATTGTTAGATATTAGCGCTAGAATTCAAACTTATGAATGTACGATAATGGAATGAATACGTTACATGCAACTTCTGTATAGTTACATTTAGATACATGCTTTAAAAATAGAAAACACTGTCTTGCTATCATATCGAATCTTGGAAAAAGACCCAAGCTATTTTAGTCGATATATATATATATATATATATATATATATATATGCATTATTCGGTCCAATTAAACCGGTGTTGGGAGTAATTCCATCAGGATAAAAAAACAGTCAACAGTGAACATTTAAATTTTCCGGTTTTTGTTTTTTCTTAAAGATATATATATATATATATATATATATATATATATATATATATATATATATATATATATATAAAACTAAGGTAAGTGGGTTGTCTCCCTTGGTCGGCCCCATATTCTAAAGGACTTGTATTTCTCATATAATTGGTCGATAGATCTTTAAAACTAACTGATTATTGGCTTCCATACGTTGGCACCATATTCAAATACATGTGTAGTTCTCTTATTCAAGCCGAACTTAATAACGAGTAGACGTTAGAATTGTTTTTGCTACAATCCTAGCAGTTAACTAGAGCCGTGTGAAGTACATTAAACTTTGGTATATACGACACAAGGACTTCATTTAAGTGGACTATTATATGTTTATTCTTGTATAACGATATATTTCCGCAAACAGACAAATTTGTCATATAATGCTATAAAACTTCCAATGTGTTCATGTTTTTCCTGATACTAACTTTCTTCTGTTTTCAACTTAACCAATATATTTTGCGACCACAAATTTCAATATTTTGCTAACAAATTTGCAATAATATATTATGCATATTTGGTTAGAATGCTTAAATCTTTATATAATCCTGAGTTGTGTATATTTAGTTTAAGGATACATTTCCATTCAAATTTTCGACGATAAATGTACATACATACATACACAACACACAGACACACACACACACACACACACACACAACATATATACAGAGTGAAAACAAATTGCTCAACGAAAGAAGCGAATTGATATCCTGTAGACAAATTAATAATTTTTTTCATGTGTCATTTACCACCTGAATAATTACATTCTCTTCAATTATATATATATATATATATATATATATATATATATATATATATATATATATATGTGTGTGTGTGTGTGTGTGTGTGTGTGTGTGAGACAAAGACAGAGACAGAGAGAGAGAGATTTCCGTGTGCTTGTGTGTGTGTGTGTGTGAGAGAGAGAGAGAGAGAGAGAGAGAGAGAGAGAGAGAGAGAGAGAGAGATTTCCATGTGTGTGTGTGTGTGTGTGTGTGTGTGACGCGTACTTTCATTTTAACACATGAATTTATTGCCCTATGTAATTACGACTGATTGGACACTTATTCAATTTTTGGTTTGCGTCTTGTGCACACCACATGAAACTTAAAGTAACGGAATTCTAGTGTTCATAATTTGAGATTTTCTAGGTTGTATATTTTTTGTAGCTTCGAGCACTTGTAAACATTTCGGATTTGCATTTATCTTTTTATGTCTTCAGGGTGCTTTTGTAGCTATTTTTTGTTTTTGTTTCATTTGCATGAAAAATTTACTCTCTTAGAAAGGTTTACCATTGGTGGAGGTGCTAGTCTATTCTTGCTTTGACATCATTAGTTTTTATGGCATTGTTTTGTGCTGCAATCATAAAGAGATTCATTTTCTCTCATAAGGTGTCCGTTTCTTAGCCATGTCCAAGATTTCTCGTGTGAGATTTCGCATGTCTTTCTTCCCATTTTTGTTTTCTGGTTATTTTCTTTGATGTTTGTATTGCCTGTATTGTTTCTGGTTGCTGTAATCAATCTTCCTCCGGATTTTTTACGTAGTCTTCAAGTCGTTGTATCGATCCATCGATGCTATCTTGCACATACAGTCTGTTTACGTCATCTCTAGTATGTACTGGTCCATTTTTTAGAGTTCTTCTCTGGTTCACTTTAAGAATGGTCCCAAGTATCTTACGTGGGGACAGCCCAGGTATTTATCTTTTGATTAGATTTCTGCTACGTAGTTTGGTTTCGAGTTTTCTCATTCTCCAGAAGTATTTTTTTTAACATCTTTTCTTACATCTCTGCATGTTTAATGGTGTCCGCTTCCAATATTCCCAAGTATTATAAAGTAGAGATCAAGAGCAAAGTGGAACAATCCAGAGAAAGGAGTAGCGCCCTCTCCTACACCGAGGTGTTGTAGCTATTGAAAAGGGAGCCTTCGGGTTACCCTCGACTAAGCTCACCAACTGCATTTTACTTTACTATTGTTTTCACTATCAATTATTATGTTTCTCTGCTATTAGCTTTTTTCATATGAGTTTAAATCTATTTTTATGGCGAAATTTAATTATGAGTTCATTACCTTTATTTAATTGTTGGCTTGTAAATTTGTATCTAATGTTGCTTATTTTCAGGCAAAGGTAACCTCTCCTGTTGAAGTTTGCCGGAGTAGAAAATTTCTTAATAAATCTCCACTTAATTTGTGGAGTTAGGCTCTTATCTCTGAAAATCCAAAAGCACCTCTATTGGGTTGTTTGGTTTCTGAGTAAATGGTTGGGAAAAGAGTGTCTATGATTGTAGAATCTGTCTTTTCAATTTCCAGCTGAGATTCAAATATAAATCCATCCCTCCTTACTATTTTCTCGATGGAAAATAGTTACTTTGTAGACCACTTTCTCGGAATTACACAATCCTCCCATGTGACAATCTTCTTTATTTCCACAATTACGAAGTAATTTATTTGTTCGCGATTACCTATTAGCGATTTATCTATCAAATTCTTCTTATGATTGTAAATTATTTTTATATATTATTCGTGCAAGACTAACGAATTTTTAGTGAGTTCCTTGTAAAAATTTTATTCAGTGGGATGTCCTTGTTGAAATATCTATCAATTAATTTAAGGAAGTTCTTGCCTATACTAATATTTAAAAGTTTACAGAAAGAGGGGTTAAACTAGATTACCTTTCTTTTCCTATATATATTTATTATTATTACTATTAGAATTACTATTATTGTCCTTATCTTCAAGTCAATAATTACAACTATCATTACTACTCTTGGTACCGCTGCTACCGCTGCTATCATCTATATTGCAGTGTTCAGTAACTTTATTGTTTATAAGTTGTTCCTGGTGTTCTAGCTTCTGTTTGAATCCACTTTTTTCTCGAGCCTCATTGTAGATCCCATTATTTTCACGGAAATTTCTTTTAGTTGGAAGATAATCTATGAATCCTTATGTTAACCGCACTCGTTATATGCTTAATTATTGATCTGGGGTGATTGGATTTGACTTAAATGTAAGTAGGTATTTGGTTATCTTTGCTAAATGATTTAAAAGTATTGTTAGATAGATTAAAGGTAATGTCAAGGAAATTAACTATTTTAAGGTTAGATGATATTTCATTTTTTAATCCTTGTAACTTGAAGGTTCTTATAATTTTCATATGTACGGAGATCATTAAATAAGTTTCCAGACTTTTTTCGTATGGGCACTCTTATTGAGAGTACACACATGAAACTCTAGTCCCCTTCGAAGAAATCTTCTCCAGCTGCAATGCACTTGTTGTACCGTTCCAATAACTTCTGGAAGGCCCCATCGAAGTCCTCTTGTGTGAGCGTGTCAATGACTTTCGTCACAGCCTCTTTTATCTCCTAAATTATCTCATAACTACAGCTTCTGAGCTTAGGGAATAACCAAAAGTCACAGGGAGCAAGGTCTCGACAATAGGGAGGCTGAGGAACTGTCTTGATGCCCATCTTGCTCAAATAGTCTGTGACAAGGATGGAGTTGTGGACTGGTGTATTGTCCTGCTGGAAATGCCACTGACCCAATTTGAAGAGTGCTCGCCTCTTCCGACGGAATCTCTTCCTGAACTCCCTTAAAAACTCAACATAGTAACCCTAACCCTTTGGCCAATCAACTCTGGTCTATTGACTTCCTTACTCCTCCTACACCTCTCATCATCTCTCAGAGACTCCCTGCCTTCCTTAAATCTCTTATGCCACTCAAAGACTGATGCTCGATTCATGCAAGATGGTCTAAAAGCAGTCTGAAGCATTCCATATTTTTCTATGGCATTTTTCCAAGTTTAAAACAGAATCTTATCGCATATCATTCTTCTAAAGTGTCCTCACGTCAAGATTGCATTTTTGAAATTGACCAGCTGTGACAATGAGGCTTTAGTAGGGTGTATTCCAATTTCTGCTGTTACTGTGCATTTGTACCCGAAATCATAAAGATTGGTCAGTCATCTCATAAGATGTATAGCAACAACATACTGAATTTTCAAGAGTCTACGACAATTTTAAATGCCTATACAAAAAAGTCTGGAAACTTATTGAAGACACCACGTATTTTCAACTTTTTGAGGCGATATATCTGGTATGAAGAGGGGGCCGTTATCTCTCCATTAACCTACTTGCTTTGGGTCTATCATCCTACCTAGAGTGTCTAATACATAAATACCTATCAAGTCAGCAATTTGGGCAAAGTTGTAAGCATCCACGAGAACGCCAAAGTTATCCGTGTGACTTTTAATTCAAGAAGACTTATTATTAGTAAGAATAGATATTTTACAATTTAAAATAATTTCTATTTGTTCTTTGGCAATGTCTGTAAAGTTCTTAGCGTATTTCAAACTTTTAAAAAAGTCTTTAGAAATAGAGGGGTAGAATTTACAAATATCAAATTGGGTTAATGTAATATTACTTTTACACTTGATATTTCTCGACTATTGCATCAAATGATTTTTTCCAAAGGTTTGTGTCTAGAGTCATTTTGTATGTTAAATAGGGTGTTTTTGAGCAAATTTTTTGAAACTAGGCCTACTTCAGTCTTTGATGGGTTTATTAATCTAAACTGTTTTTTGTCATAGAAATTGGGTTAATTGTCTTTGAATAAGATGTAAGCACTTTTTTTCACTAATTTACCTATTCTGTCATCAATGTGCAGTTTGCCCGCAAATTTGGCTGAGTCGTTATTGATTTGTGACAAATTATCCCAGTTATCTAGTTTTTAAGTATCAGTAATCTTGCTTTGTTCGATTCTATGATAATTGGAGGGGCTAATCTTATATATATATTTTCAATTCAACAGCTCTCACTCAAATCTTTTTGATTTTTTAATGTTCTCAATGTCTTTAATTTTAGATTGAAAGTTATTAAATTGTTTTTTAATTTTGATTTTTCTAATTATTTTAAACAGCTCATCCTCAGGAGGGTCCAGAAGTTTGTTGTAAGATGGGTTCTTTTGGGAGGAGAGGATTTACAATTCTGGACAAAAATATAAGACCACCTCAAAAATGAAGAAAAATATATTGTTTACAATTTTTAAATTATGAAAATCAGATATATGAAAGATAAGGCATAAAGACATTTAAATTGGAAATATGAAAAAATTTCAATTAATTTTTTATATGTATATTTGCATTTATGCTTAATTTTAAAAAATGACATATATATAAGACCACTGAGCAGAACTATAGAATGTAAAGTCAAATTCTTTATTTAATATTTTGTAGATCCACCGTTAGCTTTGATAACCTAAAAAATTCGGCGAGCCATTCTATCAACTAGTTTCTAAAGTTGAACCGAAGGTATTTTTCCCATGAATCTAAGATTGCGTTTTTGAGTTAAGTAGTGTCGACTTCTTTCAAAAGCTTTTGCGACAATCAATCTCCACAAATTTTCAATAGAATTGAGGTCTGGAGAGCATGCTGGGTGGGCAAGAAGTCTTATTTTTTGTTCAAGTAAGTACTTCTTTGTTACTGATGCATTGTGGATAGCAGCATTACCTTGCTGAAAAATCCATCCTTCTCCACATAGACGACGCCCTTCTTGTGCGAGAGATAAATTATTTAGTATCTTCACATAATCTGCTACATTTTGTCGACCACTGACAAATTGTAGTTTAAGTTTTCCTGAAGATAAGAAGCCCCCCCAAATCATAAGAGATCCTCCTCCACTATGCCTTGTTGAGTAATTTTTTTCTGGAAGATTTTTGCGTACCAGTACTTCTGAAAGTACCATTTTTAAAGTCTTTGGTGTGACGCGGCTTGGGATTGAACCCAGGCCTGCTGGATCATTGGCGAACACTCTACCTACTGGGTCAATGGGTAGAATGTTCACCAATGATCCGGCAGGCCTGGGTTCAATCCCAGGTCGCGTCACACCAAAGACTTTAAAAATGGTGCTTGATACCACCTTGCTTAACACTCAGCAATATAAGGCAGGTATCGAGGGTAAATTGAAGCAATCCAAGGAAAGGAGTAGCACCCTCCCCTACACCTAGGTGTAGTAGCTATTGAAAAGGGAGCCTACTCGTCACCCACAACTACGGTCAACTTACTTCTGAAAGTCATCTGGACCGTCTAAATTGAACTTATTTTCGTCCGAGGAAACAACTTTTCGCCATTCTTTAGCACACATGGTTTGATATTGACGAGCATATTCCAGTTGTTTCTCTTTGTGCTTTATATTCAACCTTGGACAATGATTTCTTTACTTAATTCTTTCGTTGTTTAAATGCCTTTTAATTGTTCTAGTACTGCTAGGAGCATCAACTAGAGATGTCAATATTTTTGATGACGAAGTTTTCTTTTTTACTTCACAAACAATTCTTCTCTTAAATTGCGGTGATAATTTTTCTGGCCTGTCAGTCGGTTTTCTTGTTCCATTCTTATTTGGACTTTTCAAGTAATTGCAGATAACGGTTTTACTGCGTCCTAAGGCCTTCGAAATTTCTTTCTGAGATTTTCCGACTCTTTTCAGAGCTATAATCCCGCCTTTCTCAAATTCAGATAATTTAGTTCCTTTTGTCATTTATGTTTTTAGTATTTAAGTATTAATAGCTTTTATATTACGTAGACTATATATATGATAAGTTATACAATTAAGTCCTTTTTTCTTTAGTTTTTTTCTTGGTGGTCATATATTTATGTCAAAAATAGATTTTGAAATTTAGCATAAACGCTAATATACATATAAAATATTGAATTGAAATTTCTTCTTATTCTAAATTTAAATATCTCTTAACCTTATCTTTCATATATTTGAGTTTAATAACTTAAAAATTGTAAACAATATCTTTTTCTTCATTTTTGAGGGTGATCTTATATTTTTTTTCCAGGGGTGTATATAAATGCAAAAAAAAAAAAAAAAAGAAAAGAAAATAGAAAAAAAGAAACAGGTATTCAGAGATTGATTTTATTTACTGTCGGATTATTTACCAACGTTAAATATTTCGGTTTTTACATTAAACCATCAACAGGTTAGTTTATATAAACGCTAATATACATATAAAATATTGAATTGAAATTTCTTATTCTAAATTTAAATATCTCTTAACCTTATCTTCATATATCTGATTTTTATATTTTAAAAATTGTAAACAATTTTTTTTCCATTTTTGAAGGTGGTCTAATATTTTTGTCCAGTGGTGTATATTGGAATCTCTGCCAGAAATTGGAAAGAGAGGTTCTACAATCACAGACACTCTTTTTCCAACCATTTACTCAAAAAACAAACTATCTAATCGTGGTACATTTGGGTGTTTGAGAGATAGGGACCTAACTCCATAATTTAAGTGGGGATTTATTAGTAAATATTCTACCCCTAGAAGTTTCAACAGTAGATGTTACCTCTACCTAGAGACAAATAATCAACATTAGATACAAATTTTCTAGACAACTATTAAATAAATGTATTGAACTCATAGTTAAATTCCGCCATAAAAATATATTTAAACTCATATGAAAAAGATTATTTATAGAAAAAGAAAAAATTGATTGCGGTAACAATAGTAGGATAAAATCTATCGTATCAGTATAAATATTAATATCATTAGTAAAATTAATAACGTTAACAATACTAATAAATTAGCGATAATAAGTTAGTTATAATGCTAAATGTTAATCAAAGAGGTATCAAGTACCATTTTTTGAGTCATTGGAATGACTCAGCCTATGACTGAACTCAAGTCGTTAGGCATACTACTCAAACCATTATGCCAATAGGAAGAGATTCATTTTGGTTGAAGTTTTTCCTGATCATATGTTGCACTAATGATAGCAAATACCCAGCAACACTGCACTTAACTTACCTCTTAAGAAAAAACACATATATGTATGTGCGTGCGAATGTAAAGTATCTTGTGTTTAGTATCTGTATATTTTTTTTTAGTTTTATACATATTATTTAAGTTCGTTGGATTAATTTTTCTCATAATTGTCAAACGGTTAGAGTTACACTCAATATGAAATAATTTTTAAAAAAGCATTGCAGAGAAAACAGAAAAGAAAATAGAATAACTTCTGAACAATAAACTATGAAGACAATACTAATATTTCAACGCGCAATTTTATATGAAAGAAAGCCAAATGTAAACGGTTTCTTTTTTGGTTTCCCATTGTCTGATGAATAAGGCCAGAAGAGAAAACCCAGAATAACCAGAAGCGCAACTAAAGAATTGTGACGTGGTATGTAATTAGTGGAGGCACAAACCATGAGCTTCGACTACAAGACACGCTTGAACTACTGCCTTATTTCTTTTTAGTCTTTTATTCTTTTTTTTTTTCACGTAATCTTGGATTAATAGCGAAATCAAACATTGTATTTAGCCACTTTAAACAAAAATGGTAGGCCTCTTAAACCAAAATAAAAAAGAGAGAAAAAGTGTCGGGAGTAAAAGAGACGAGCTCTGCAAAACTTGAATAGAAAAAGAATGAAAAGACAAACTATGAGTCAGAGAAGTTGATTGGTTTGGTTTGGTTTGGTTTGATTTTAATGCAAATCAACCATTGTAGGTTATTTAAAGTCAAATCCTGTTTTTACATATATATTATATATATGATTTGTAAACAAATTTTTTGATAACATTCTGAAATGAGCCTGAAGTCTTTTTTGCTCACAGTTAAATGGTTCCAAGTATTGCTATATAACAGTGACAATTTAACATCAGTCATTTGTTTGCACAATTTTTTCTATTTGACACATAGACAAGACCCTATCATGTGCTACCACTCCACGTCAGAGTGGACCTGGAAGCAATTGCGATGAAAGGGTATGCCACATCCCCCTAAGTCTCCATGGTTAGGGCCTCAACATCAGATTATTTAGTGTCATATTGAAGACACTCGTTGGAAAAATTAACTAAACTTTTGATCAAAATTTTGGCATTAACAAGCATGTTCTTCAGTCGTTGTCATAATAATTTCTATTATTTGTCTGTCTAAGAGTAACCAGGAAATAAACTTTACCGGGATTAATCTTACGATAAAGAGTTTTCACTTGCTGTTTACTTTAATTAGCGCAAGCACACACGACGACCCAGAAATACCATCCAATAGGTCGGTACTTAAAGTTCTCTGGTGAAATAAAATAGCTTAACTGTGGACTTATACTAAGTTAAGACTTAAAGAATGCACGGGTGGGAGGAAAAAGAAGAGGAGGAAAAGAAAGCAGAAAGGAAAAGGTGACTTTTTTCTCTCGCTTGTTAAACTTCGAAAGCCATGGGAAGCAGCATGGTGGGTGTGAAGTAAGGTTGATGCACCGGCGCGACAATTAAGGTTAGATCTTTAAATAGAATAGGCCAACTATCAAAGTCGACTGCGACTGCGATAGATTATAACATAGACAAGAACACAGATACCATCATAGTGAAGTAAATAGAAACCACCACGATACTGGCAATGGATGGACGTTGGTCTTATCATCTGCACAGAAATACTCCGTTAACGCAGTGACAGGGAATGTATGTATGCTTATCGGTCCACGTTCCCTAAAATTACTTAATAGTATCGAGAAAATACAATCGAGGATGATGTTAGCTACATTTAACGGCAATCCTAGCTTTTGCTACAGCCCTACAAAGGCTAGAAATGAAACTGACCTCAATTCCTTCTCTAACGAGCTATCCTCCCTTGTTCGTGGCATTCTGAACCACAACATTCTAATCACTCGTGGAGACATGAATGCCCAAACAGGTAAGAATGTAAGCAACAAATTCAGCCTGCACAACTCGTCTTACAGAAATGGGGAACACCTAACGGACTTCACACTAGAAAATGGATCAACAATGCCTTTATACTAAATTTCAGAAAAGAAAGGAAAAACTCTGGACCTACACTTACGCAAATAATGCTAAAACATGGATAGACTACATCCTCTGGAATAAAAAATGGATTAATAGTGCATTGAATTGTGAGGCATATTCCTCTTTCAGGGCTGTGTCCTCCGATCTCCGAATCGTCACGGCAAAGATACGTCTGAGCCTTTCCAGGAATGCAGCGCAAACAACCAAAACCGCAAACTAAGACTAGTTCCTGCTTAACAATAGAGATATTAGCGATAAATATATGATAACACCAAGAAACAAGTTTTATGCACTTCAGGAGATATCAGAAACTCGAATGACGAGTATAAGAACTTCGTCAAAACCCACATGGAAGCAGCAGCAGAATGCATACGAACCATACTAAGAGCAAAACATAGAGCTCCCTGGGAGACATTAGTCGTTAAAAAAAGCGTGATGTCGTAAAAACCGCATCCCTAGGCAATAAAAGGAACCCCAACAAATGCCAACGCACAGAAACTTAAGAAGACACAAAGTGAACAAACAAACGCATACCTAAAAGCACAAATAGAATACATCCGAGACCAGATCAATAAAATTTGAGACTGTTGAAGATAGACAATCTAGCATAGCATGACAGACAGTGAATGAAGTGAGTAGAAGGAAGAGCATCACGAGAGCTAAACTAAAAGCTGCCAACCAAAAAGAACGAATACACTTGTGAAAACAACATTTCTAGAATCTAGAATGAAAGGTATGGATGAACCTATTAAGAAAATTATTGATAATCAACTAGACATCAACCTAGAACAGTTTACACAAGAAGAACTAGACGTATTACAAGCAAAAATTAAAAGCAAGAAAGCTGCCGGTCTTGATGAAATACACCCAGAAGTATGGAAAACAAGAAAATTCGATGACATACAGTTCCGATACTGTAATGCCGTATACAACCAGAACATAATAGACCGATGGACAAAGGGCTGCATCCTCCCTTTCTCTAAGAAGAGTGACCTCAGAAGAGCCAAGAACTACCGAGGCGTACCCCTTACTTCCATTGCGGCCAAGATTTACAATGCTTTGCTACTCAACCGCATTGAACCTGGAATTGAGAAAATTCCTTGGAAGAACCAAAATGGCTTTCGGAGAAATCGATCCATGATATCACAAATTTTGACAATCCGTCAAATTTTAGGTGTTCATGCAAAAAGTCTCGAGGTGACTCTATTATTTTTAGATTTCTCTAAGGCATTTGATTCCATACACAGAGAGAAGATGGAACAATTACTTCCAGCCTACGGTCTCCCCAAAGAAACCGTCGAATACAGAATTCTTGTGTAGTTCCCATCTAGATTTTTCTCCAAGCGTTTATTTAGGATCTAAGCAACATATCTATACTATAGTACTTACTCACGTACAGCTTGAATTGCACATTGTTATAGTGCCAGGAGAGATTTTGATGTATTTTATATTGTTATATTGTTGTCCAGGTGAGTGAAATACCCCTTCGTTGCCATTACTCCAAAATCCACTCTGGCTCAGAGTGATAGTATTTGTTAGGGTCCCATTTATAGATTAAATAGATCCGTTTAAAAATCATTCGTGTTTGATACGACCATGGGCTACAAAAACCTTTTATGAAACAACCACACAAAAATGTCAATATGAACATACAATAAGCGTGATTCCCTAACTTCATGATGTAAGATAACCCTAAACGGATTGACAAACCGTTAAAATCAATCACTAAATCAATCAACTCAGTTCATTGCTCACATCGAAATTTCTGTCAGGTTACTCAATGCGATAGACATGTGTTGAAGGGTGAAGGTTACGGAATCTAAAATCCGATTAGAATAAAAAATAAGAAAATAAGTCCCAAATAGTCATTGTATAATTGTAATAACACTTTCTTTAGCAAATCCAAACTGAAATCGTCGCCTGAACTTCAATATTTTGCACTTCAGATATCGAGTATCGATTCTACTCCTGCGAGGCCATGAAGACTTAACTAAGAAAAATTTCATCATAAAACCTTAAATTCTCATGATTATTTTTTCCTTTGACTCGAAATTAAACAAATGATTTTTCCGAAATTGAATGATAAATTTGTTCACACAGCAGTGAAAATTTTATCAAGATTCACAGACGGATGGAATATAGTTTAGTCAACCTTAGAAATAGCACGCGTTTTATATCTTTTTCCAGCTGTGTTCTTGATTGCTACTGACGTATGCAGTCGGGTAACAGCTTACTGTATGTAAACAAATGGCAGGAAATTGGTAGCAGTAGATTTTGACGAAATATTATGCGATATTATATATCTAATCGCTCATTGAAAAAGCTCATCCAATCGGCGGGGCTTTGGATACACTGATTGTATCCCCTGAAGAGGAATAAGACACAACATAAAGGGATGTCCGAGGTATGACTCTAAACTACATTTGATAGTGAGGTTCTGGTTCTGGAGATTTGTGCAGTTTGGAGTAAACTTCATTGCTACTACTCCCAGGTCCACTGTGACATGGAGTGGTTGTACCTGTTAAGGTCCCAGCTCTAGATCAAATAGATCTGTTTAAAAATTATTTGTATTCGATAGGAATAATTTATGCCATAGAATAGTTGTTAAAGCTGTAGTTGATTACTCAGGATTATTATTAGTTACTTCAAACCATCTTATTATTAGAATTAGAAACGAATATTTGAAATTACACAACAGTGTTTTAGATAGGAATACTTGATATCATGTTACTGCTTGTAAAAACCTACCAAGAAACAACTACACAAAAAATGTAAATATAAATGTACAATGAACATCCGTTAAAAACAATCAATAAAATCACTCAAAAGCCATTGAAGTTGTTTACTAAGAACGAAGAAAAGGAAAAAAAATCCTAAATTAAGAAAGACAAATTTGAAAATAATAAAATATAATTTGATAAAAGGAGATTGTTTATCATTATAACGACTTAAAATATATTTTTATTGATTTACTTATAAAAATATTGTTATTCAAATTATAATTGACCTTTATTGAAACCACAGCAAATCAAGGAGTATAGGTCACCTTGTTAGAATCTAACTCACTAACAGGGTTCTGCGAGCCAATATTGATAATCATTGCATCACTAGGGGAACCTTTATCAACACAGCTCAAAACCATAAGTATTAGGTGCTCCGTGAGAATCGATGAGCTGACCATTGTCAGCTCGTCCAGCTCGATAAGCATACTATCACGCCATTATAGTTTTCTCTGAAGTCAGAAAGTAACAGATTTCTTTGGGTTTTTTATTTTCGCTTTTTTTTCTGTCGTCTTTCGAGAATAATCAACGATTTATTCTACATCTAAATGAATGCATTCTCACGAAAATTTCAAACATTGGATTATCTGCCCTTAGCCTGATCTTTTCACCACCTGATTTAAAATTCAAATTTATGAAAGCTGAAATAAACAAAAGCAAAGTATAAAAATATAAACTGGAAAAAGGTATTCAACTGTACAAATCAAGATAGCGCGAATGGTTGTCTAAGCAAAGCGCTTTAACCACTTTTTTCATGCTGTTTTCCCCGTTTCCTACATGGAAAAGACGAAAAAAAAAAATGAAAAGTGGATGATATTTCTATATCTGAGAAGAAAAGAAATAAACAGAATTTTGTGCAGTTTCTAAAAATACTGTTAAAATTTGAGATCATCTGAACGAGATTTGGTCTAACAAAATGAGTTCAATTTTTCCGAAACACTCCGTATTATGTGCATAGATACGTTGATTGGTTTCATACGTTTTGGGTCCAAAGATATTTTATGTTTTCTTGCGGAGAAGCGACATTTTTGTCGAAAAGGAGATAAATAATGATTTATATTGGAAGAAAAGAGAAAAAGTTTTCTATGCCTTTCAGAATATTGATTTTATGAATAGTAAACTCATATCAGATTGCACAAATTTATGGTTTGTCAGTTGGCTTATGTTAATTTGATTTATTTGTTTGATTTGCTAGTGTTTTTGTTGACGTAAGAAAAAAATTTTAAAAAAGAAGAAAAAGATCTGACTGGATATTATAGTAACTATTGAAAATGTAACAGTCTATCTCGGTAATAGTAAACAGCACAAGTCCACAGCATTCAAGCCCAAGTAATGTACAGCTGGAATTTCGAAAGCCAATTTTCAAGGCAGGGAGGCTTTTCTCTAAATAAGGCCTGATTTCTCTCTCTCTCTCTCTCTCTCTCTCTCTATATATATATATATATATATATATATATATATATATATATGACTTGAATATTGCATTGAGAATACATTTATTTAGTTGAATTCAATTATACATGCATGCGCGCGCACACACACACACACACACACACGCATATATATATATATATATATATATATATATATATAACGACAATCGGTCACATTAAGATAAAAAAATTATTTCTATCCTGTTTAAAAGCATTGATATAAATCAATGCCCTAAAAATTAACAGAGCTTATTCAGATTAAACAAGAAAATGGATTAAAATAAGTTTTTTTTACATTTACAACCAAACTTAAAAATGACCTTATTTCTCCAACATAAACGTAACCCTTCCAATTCAAGTAGCAAAAAGTATCAACTTATTTTGGCCTATAAAGAACTTCATCATACTTCAAATGTAACAGAGGAAAAATTTACAGCTACAAAAATACATGTCTATCCAAACAATTATATAAAAAATCATTATTCAGGCATATCTTATTTTTTTACATCAAATCTTAATCATTAAATTGAAATAAAACAATCTAAAACTAATGTTATTCACGGTAAAATCTGCCCCTAGATTACAATAATAGAGCAAAAATGTACTAATATTAATTCAAATTTTGATTCATTTATCAATTTAATAAGTCATAGTTATTTATTTATTTATTCCATTATTTTTCAAAACAGTCTAAATTTATTTCTATGCCTAAATCTAGCAATAAAATCACATCTTATTATCCTTTTTTATCATTTTTCTATTTGATAATTGAAATATTATCCAATATATATATATACATATGTGTGTGTGTGTGTGTGAGAGAGAGGGAGAGAGAGAGACAGACAGACAGACAGAATGAGTAAGAGAGAGAGAGAGAGAGAGGAACAGAGAGAGTAAGAAAATTCATGTTTCCTTTTATTCCAGTCATTATTTAGAACTTAGGATGTAGCAACATGTACCTGCGTGCGCACGCACGCGTGTGTGTTTGTGTGTGTGTGTGTGTGAGAGAGAGAGAGGGAGAGAGAGAGAGAGGGAGAGAGAGAGAGAGTAGAAAATCAAGAAATAAAGCCTCCTTATCACAATTTAACAGACTACTCTCAACCTTTTAGTTTGTTGTGCTCAGTCCACCGAGTGAATACCTTTATATATGACCTTATATACACACATTACCAAATATTCTGAAGCACACACACTTCTGCAACACATTTCTTTTAAAAATTTAAACAAATAAACATTTTGGTTCAAGTAGCTAAGGTTTTGAGAATTTCGCAAATACCAATTTTATTGCAACCGATATAAACCTGTGCACGTATCTTGTCATGTTTCGTTGTTCTGTGGTATTACAGGTTTTTAATAATAATGTAGTGATAATTTTCATATTTCAATTACGGTACATTTCAATTACACACAAATCAAATAGTTATAAAATGGATCACAAATGCGATCAGCCATTATGACATATATGCAAATATCACTGGCTACGATGTGTCAATGCTAACAATGGATATAACACTTGCAAGTAAGGTAATTAGGAGCTATTACAATGCTGTACCAATAAAGATAAACTGGTTACTTTGACTAGATATAAAGCATATTTCAGGGATAATTGGATTCATGCTTTAGAAAAAGTTATTTTGGTTATATAAGCAGTACTAAATCAGAATTTAAACATGAATCGCCAATTACGCATTCAGTTATGGTAACTTTTATACCACATTGCATTTTATGCTCATCAAAAGAGCGTTATCTAAGGCACTGAACAGGTGGGTCAAGGTTCAGGATATGAAATGCACGGTTAAGTTTAGCCGAAAGTTATTTCTTTATTCCAAATCTATGCGGTATACTTTGATGGTTTCCGGTTATTTTGATTTAGAACAGGGCTTCTCAAATTTTCTACTTCATGCGCTCTTGTAACCACATTTAATTTCCATTCACACCAAAATAAATTATGTGAATATTGTTAAATATTTATTAAATTCGCTTGATGCCATGATGAAATGGGTTGATTTTATCAATGTTTTCAGTTTCAGTATTGAAATTTTTACAAAATGCTGATGTTATTATAAATGTAATATTGAATCATATAGCAATAACCATAGCAAGAAATACCTAGCATGACTGAAACTTACTTCACAAATCTATATTTGGATCTCATCGGTAAGATTGGGATTTTTCATCAATAATGATTAAATTTCAATTGTCAGATTTCTTTTTGATTGAGTGGATTTTTCTTTTATAACAACTGCGATTTCCTACTTCGGTATAAACATTTAATTCACTTCCAAAATTGTCATATATGATATATATTTATCATTAAATCTATCGATTATTTATTTTTGTAGGGTTTTCTTCATACTATTCCTGTTTTGTATCATAACCTTCAAGAATAGAGCTTTGCAGAGTTGTATACAAGTCTTTTTTTTTCTTTTGGATTTTTTTATATTTAAATTCTGAACGATTAGTTACGTCTTGTTGAAATACAACTTTCCACTGATAATAGTTTTTTGATAGATGAGCGCCCTCAATGAAGGCTATTTTTACTTCATGAAAAATGTTTTTTTTTATGTTAAGAGTTTCCACTCTCCCCAATAAATATGCCCTCCAAATTTTGTAACTCTACATCAAACCGTCTGGTTTGCAGAGGAGACAAAAAAGATGACATACCAGGTTTAGTCATGGGAACGTTACACATGGAGCGTGTCTTGGATACAAATAACCTGGTGAACCCTATCCCTGTCCAGGCCTAAACAGGTTTAGATTAAAAGTTTTCCTTTATCAGTTACCATACCGAGGATATGGAGCTCACTCGTCCTACTATTTACCCATGGCTGGGGTGATAATATTTGGATTCATATCTTTACCGGGGATATCATCGCTATGTAAAATCCGTGCAGCTTTGTTCATGATCTGAACTTGGATGGCTAAGACCACTTCTTATGACTATAGCCGTTACTCTACGGACGTTTTCTCAAAGGTTTATGGATGAGAGATAAACAAACTCATCATAATCATTAATGTAAATATATATAGCTACAGTCAATGAGATTATTATTTAGGCCTTTGGTTTCGATTTCTTTGTTTAATGGTAACCTTTCTCGGTTATTTAATGCCAAAGCTATCCTTATAGAAAAACAGTAGTGATACTATTTAATCTATAGCTGGATCGATAATGGGGTTCATAATTTTCCTAAGGGTATCAGTCCGAAAGTGAACGTAATAGCGTGACTAGTTCGAACTTATTTACTTCAAGGTCACAGTCCAGCACTTTGAGTATTATGCTACATTCCTTTTGGCCCATTATAAATTGATTGTTACAAAATCTTACATGGGACCACTTGAACCTTCTTTTAATGTCGCAACTTTATTTCGTAGTCAGTGTGTTGGATTATAAATTGTAGGTCCATCTCATCCTATTAGACTGTTCCTCAGTTCACTGTAGGATGCTGGCCTTTGCCAAAATATGTAAGACGTAAAGGAGTGGCCTTATTTTGCTACACTGAATCACGACGTGTAAGTAGAAGGTTTGAATTCAATTTTCCTTCTAGATTAATTGCCCCCCAGCTATGGGTAAATTATGGGGCAAACTTGTTTCTTTACCTTTACTTAGACAATCAGTCTCTTAGAAGAAAATCTGTGAAAACTCTGAATTCAAACTTTTGCTCTGCTTAAAAATTGACCTTGTGTAGCGGAGGGATTGGGTAAGTACATACATTCTTGATGCGAGGAATGCCTATCGTATAACAAGATTACCAGTAAAATGTATTCCGAATATATCTTTTGTATTCTCCGGTCAGTAAATGTCCATGCTGTTATATGCCCATGATAATTTCGTTATAATAATAGTTCCTTTTGAAAATGTCCGAGCAAGTTACGGTGTTAAGGGCTTAAATTTGAGCTTTGTAAATTCAACGTTATATAGACCGAAAAGAGAAACGACATGAGAAGCAGTCGTTGCTCTGTAATACAAACTTTGCTTTTTATATTATTTAAGTATTTGTAACTGAAATCTTAACTTGTTTTGACGAGTCAAAACTTGTTCAAGCACTTCATATCCCTGCTCGCTTAAATTCCCCATTTCTCTTCGATATAAATAACCTTGCTTTTTCACACAGCCATAATTTCACATTTGTTACCATAAACTTTCCTTTGTAATACATATATATATAGAGAGAGAGAGGGAGGGAGAGAGAGGGAGAGAGAGAGAAAGAGAAAGAGAGAGAAAACAAGAAACAAAAATGTCAAGGAAGGCAGAATTTTACAGAAATGCTTTATTCGCGTTGTTATCTTTATATACTGTCACCATTTACGTATGTCTCTTTAATATTCAATGCAGTTTCGCCACCGTTCAGACATGTTCAAAGCTTATGTTAATTTTACCTCAACAAATATAAAGCATTCAGTGAGAATTCAACTCCCTACTCAAAACTATCTTGCTAACTTCTGCACTCTGGTCTTTTTTATCTCTTAAATCTATTTTAGTTTGCATTTTATCTATCTATCTATCTATCTTGATAGATAGATAGATAGATAGATAGATAGATAATGTTGCTTAAAATCCTTTTAAAAGTTATCTCAAACATATATATTTGACTCATAGATGGGACCCTAACAAGTACTAGCACCCTTTGAAGTAACGAAAAATGACGAATGTATGGAATTATAAAATATCAGCTTGTAGAGATACAATGAATAACTATCTCTTTTAGAGAATTAGCATGTACATTTAGAGCCACCTGGGGTATCATAAGACAGTCTCAGAGGCTTATTCTTGACCTCTTCTGCCTCTGCTCTTCGAACAGTAGAGACGCTGTCTCTGGTCCTGCTGGGGAACGGTAAAACCATATGGCTATATTACCTACACCTCACCACCAGATGTACTTTAGTGTCATACCTAGGACGCCCCTTTTTGGAGGATTTCATCACTCATAAGGGGATACAGTCAGGGTATTCTAAGCTCCACCGGCAGGTCATGTGTTCGGTGTTAATATATCAATGATATCTTTGTACTTGGTGAGTGAGAGCTCTGCTAAATATCACTCATACCACCAACCATTCTAATTAGCTGAAGAGAATTCGTTTTGCTTTTCGTTTGCTCTTGCTTCCGACCTTCGGAATGGTTTTTGGAATGTGTCTGTCTGTCTGTCTGTCTGTCTGTCTCTCTCTCTCTCTCTGGCATTCTTGTGAGAGAGATGCAGAAAAAAGAAAAATAAAGATAAAAAAGAACAAGTTTAGCCTGGAAATTGTGACAATAAACGCAAGAATCCGACTATTTTTGAATTTGCTTATGTGTACGTAAGTGAACTCACTCGTTAACCAGACCACGTGTCATATGCTCCAGTCAAGACGATGGAGTTAAATACTAATTCGTTCATCAAAGTGAACAGCAAATATTACGAGCAAATATCAAGTTGACGAATTTGCTGGATGCTAATGAACGAGGATGTTAATCTTCACGGAAGCAGGGAAGCAAGTAATTGAACTGGTTTAAATTTTATTTTT
This sequence comes from Sepioteuthis lessoniana, assembly GCA_963585895.1. Lineage (NCBI taxonomy): Eukaryota > Metazoa > Mollusca > Cephalopoda > Myopsida > Loliginidae > Sepioteuthis > Sepioteuthis lessoniana. Next base: position 147,758,028 of record OY757905.1, on the reverse strand, counting down.
AACAAATGATCTAAAAATATTCTTTTTGCATTTCTACGCTTATTTCATTCTGCAGAATGAAGCTTATCTTAGTACGCATTGAGTTTGGAAGCTCTTTTGGAAGACAGACACTACTGTTACTGCCACGAAATAATTAACTCTCTTTTCTGCGCATTACCATGCAGATATTGAATTAATTTGTTAAAATTAGCTGAAAATGACATCCTCAAATTAAGTACACAAATAATTAGTAAAACAAATTTTTGATTCATATACACAATTGTATTCAGATATACCTTGGCTCTCATACAATCAAACATTTCCATGTTATTGCACCAGTTGTAACTTAATTAAACATTATAATGGAACTAAGTTTTCCGAATCAAACTTTTCAAATTAGCCGTCAGAATCAGAATTCCCAAAGTACAAATCAAAGAAATTACCTTCCCCTATATTCCTTTGCTATTGAAATTAAATTTTCCCCTCTTGTTCTAAATTTTGAAATACACCCTCAAGTTGGTGATGTAACACGCTAATCATATCCAAATGAGTTTTTGCACCCTCTTCCTATGGATCAATAGATGTAAGATATGTGTACTACGTCATATGAAATATAGAGCATTCAGAAAAATACTGTCCAAGTACTGTAAGTGGCCGTACAGCTGCTGTTTTGTGGAGTGCTGCCTCCAAGACTTGTTTAATATTGCTCGCCGCATTCTTGTGTCGTTGCCGTCAAGCTTTTTCTCCATACGTTTAGTTAGCATCCATGTAGTGCATCCATACAGCAGTATCGACACGACTGCAGCTTGGAAAAAACTGCGTTTCATTTTATCGGTCAGGTCTGACTTCCCTATGACCGATAGTCTATCGATGGCTGTCCATGCCTTTGCTAGTCGCGTGTTGATGTTTGTCTCGGTTGATGAGACCCTGCTTCCTTGGTAGGTGAACTTTTCCATTAGTTTCAGAGAGCTACCGATATATATATATATATATATATATATATATATATATATAATGAAAATAATTCCTACATGGCCAAGAGCGACTCTACTAAGGTTTCACTTAAAGAACTTGTTAGGACTACATTGGTGAAGTGGGTTAGAACAAAATACATTTTATTGATTAAAAAGACCCCAAACCTATACAAAAATTAGCATATAAAAATACTTTATTCAAGAAACCGACAACATTTTTTTTCTTTTTGTCTTATTTTTTCGTTTTTCTACGTTGAACAACTTTTATTAATTCTTTTATCCACTAATTAACCAATTTTTTCTATGTATGCTAATATCAAATATTTCAGACCTTTGGTTAAGCAATTCCTTTGGTTTATTATATGTAGTTATGGTAAATTTTTCTTCCATACATAATTTACAATATCTGTCCTCCACCTTATATTTACTACTTCTTTTCATGATTTCCCATTTTAGTATAGGATCTATACCAAATTTCTTTTTGACTTTCCATACGTAGTTAGACAAGTTAGTTTTATGACTATATATTTCATGTGCTAAGCTACTTTTATGATTGTAATACCTTTGTTTGAAAGGGCTTTGCGTTAAACCCACATACACTTTTTTTTATCATTCCTATTGTTACTATTACTGCTCGGATAGAGTACTTTAACCTTATACAACACACACTCTATTTGACATCTTCCCTTGAGGGGGGAGTTTTCTTTCTATATCTTGAGATTTATTCTGAGAATTGTTTGTAAGAAAAAAGTTTGCTTTCCACAGCATGTTAGCGATAAAGGATTCTATTTTATTCACTTATGCAAATTTATACTGAAGTTTGTCAGGCAATGGAATGTTTTAAAACGAATGAGGAAAATATATTCGTTCCTTCACGTATTTAAACTTAAAGGTGCTCATTAGTAATTAGAACTATCTATTTTAATCTTTATATCTAATCTATAATTCTCTAACGTGTAATAAAGGGAACTCAATAAATGCCAACGCGCAGAAATTTAAGAAGGTACGAAGAGAACTAACATAACCCTAAAACGACAAGAATACATTCAAGATCAGATCAATAAAATAAGAAACTCGGAAGAATATTGACAATCATGAATAGCATGGCAGACAGCAAATGAAGTGAGTAAAAGTAAGAGCACCTCGAGAGCTAAATTGAAAGCTACTAGCCAAGAAGAAGGAATTTCAGAAGCCGAAAGAACATTTCAAGAATTTGCTGGGAAATTCCCCTAAAGTCACTTATAAACCTATCATAAAATTTAATTGCCAACTAGATATCAAACTAGGACAACTTACTCAAGAACTCAACGCAGTACTGACAAAAATTAAAAATAGACGAAATATCCACTGAAGTATGGAAGACAAGGATATTTGATGACTTACTTCTTCAATTTTGCAACACCGTATATGAAGAAACTACTATAGAAAGATGGAAAAAAAACCCCCTGTATCCTCCCTTTTCCTCAGAAAGGTGACATCGGAATCACCAAGAACTTCAAAGGCATATCTCTTACTTCTGTTGCAGAAAAGATTTATAATGTTCTGCTTCTCAATCGTATCGAACCTGAAATTGAGAAAATTTTTAGGAAAAATCAAAACGGTTTGGGGAAAAATCGATCCACAACATCACAGATTCTAACAATCCATCGAATAATCGAAGGAGTTCGCAGAAAGTCTCGAGGCAACACTATTGCTTGTAGATTTCTCCAAGGTATTTCATTCCATACACAGAAGGAAGGTGGAACAAATACTACTAGTTAATAGTCTCACCAAAGAAAATGTGACAGCCATGATGATGCTCTATAGAAACATGAAAGTCAAGGTTCGTACAGATGAAGACACAGAATTCTTCGACATTTATGCAGGAGTTCTGCTAGGAGATATATTAGCAACATATATGTTTATAATCTGCCAAGACTATATAATTCAAACGCCGATAGAACTAATAAAAAGGCTTTACACTAAAGAAAAATCAGACGATATCCCTCAGAAACTATAACCGACGCAGACTATGCAGATGATATAGCGCTTCTTGAAAATACACCTACCAAGCCGAATCCCTGTAGCATCACCTGCAGCAGACAGCATTGGCCTCTACATGAACGCAAACGAAACGGATTACATGTGTTTTAATTGAGAAGGGGCATCTCCACTCTAAAAGATGGTCCTCTGAAATTAGTAAACAAGTTCACGTATTTCGGCAGCATGTCTCATCTACTGAAAGTGATGTTAATGCGTGCCTAGCAAAGGTGTGGACTGCTATCCATAGGCTATCGATCTTACAGATAACATAAAATGGCATTTCTCACAAGCAGCAATTGTGTCACTACTACTGTACGGATGCACTACATGGACGCTGAAAAAACACGTCGAGAAAAGATTAGTTAGGAACTACACAACCATACTACGAGATATATTGAGAAAATCCTTGAACCAACACTCCACGAAACAACAGCTGTACGGCCACTTGGCTCCCATTTCTACAACCATCCCAGTAAGACGATCAAGACATGTGGGACACTGCTGAAGAAGCAAGGATAAATTGTTAAGTAACGTTATTCAATGAACTTAATCACATGGACGTGCCAGTGTTGGCTGACCTGCGAGAACCTATACACAATAGTTCTCTGTAGATACGGGATGTAGTTTGGAGGACCCACCAGGAGCAATGGATGATATATATATATATATATATATATATATATATATATATATATATATATATATATACCATTAAACAAAGAAACCAAACCAAATCAACTAATTTCCATACAAAAAAAAGGAGTTAATTTTTGTCCAAAAAATAAGCTCGAGATCTGTAATTTTTGTCTATGTATTTTTACATTTATTAACCAAACAGTGTGTACACAATAGTTTTAAAATTTCTTTCGTCGATGAGAATACAAACAGACATTAATGTTGTTTTCCCACTACACAGTGACTTACTCATACGTAGACTTTTTACTCACACAAAACAGGTCCATTTAAATTAAGGTTAATAAAAACTGCTTCATTTGATACATGAATCTTCATTTTACAAATATTTACGCTCTGACCTGTATTATTTTTCTTGAGAGGAAAGACTTCGTAACTTTTACTTAATTCAAAGAAATAAAATTATAAATTTGTCGATCGGTGTTTTATTCCATTATTTATACCGCTATTTATGTCCGCTACATAAGCATATATATATATATATATATATATATATATATATTAATGTATACATAAATATATATATATATATATATACTTTCATTAAGAAAAAACAACAAACCGGTCAAATTAGGAATATAAATTTATTTCCATCCTGTTATGCGTTTTTGATAAATTCAAAAACATGAAAAAAATTTAACAGGACTTGTTCAGATCCTATGGATAAAATAAAACAGAATAGACACAGGAAAGAAGATGGGGTGAAGAGTTATCTCCTCATTTAGCCCACTTCTCTTTTTTATTTTATTGTCGGTTAGAATTATAGTAAATTCATTTTTTTTTAATTTTAAATCTTTATTTTAATTTTTAAATTCTAATTACATTTTGACTTAAACTACAGATTTAATATTAGAATAGATTTTTAACTTTATTCAATAACTTTACGTAATGATACAGTAATAATTATATTAATTTAAATCAAGATTTAATTAAATTAAACATTTTTTAAATCAAAACTATTTAGAACCTATTAATCAGTTACACTTTTAATGATTAGTACGTATATATGATAAGTTTTTTTCACATTTTCTATCTAACATTTTATTTCATTTATTCATTTACATTAATTCTCAGTTTAATTCCATGTTTGTATTTTTTTTAATTTTTTAAGTTAAATATCTATAGTTTGAATTTAGCCCTATGTCTACACCTAGCTATTAATTCACTTCTCTTATTTAATAATTTTTTCGGTTCTGGATAAAGCAAAATGTGCATTTTTTCTTCTAAAAACAGATTGCATCTACTATCGAAAGACTTTGGAGTATTTGATTTTTTAAAATGGACCATTGAATCTCAGGGGTTAAACCTTTATTTTTCAAACCCCAAAAATGCTTAGATAGAGCAGTTTGATATACTCATATATATAAGCATCAATATATATATATATATATATATATATATGGATGCTTATATATATGAGTATATAGATGCATATATAAATTTATATCTATGTATATCATTTGCGCATATGAATGCATATGAATATGCATGTATGTATATATATATATATATATTCGTATTCATGTGTATGTAGGTATGCGTCTATTTGCATGCATATATCTATATGCTTATGTGTGTGTGTGTGTGTGTGTGTGTGTGTGTGTGTGTGTGTGTGTGTGTGTGTGTGTGTGTGTGTGTTCTTCTATATATCACATTAATACATCACCATTGACAATTCTGTTTATATATTGTCAGTATACAGCATAAGTGTGTTTGCCTAAAACTTTTCGATACGACCAAAAGGATAATGACCTTGAAAAATGAAACTTACTGATAATTCCAATTATTCAATCTGCACGTTTCACTTTTACCCTTTAAAAATTTCACTAACATTTTTTAAAGACTTTCCCGACTTCGTAAAATTCATTCGAGCATGTTAAGAATTGATATTTAATTATCAGATGTATTTTCACCATAGACAAACATAATTGTTTTCTTTTTAAGCTAGAATTGTGGAAGTGAAACGAAAAAAAAGAAAAAAGGAAAATGATCCCCAAACTCTCGCACCCACTTGTATATTGTACATATTTACCCTAGCCCTCAACCCAAAGCAAGATATGACACAAGGTCAATTTTTAATAGGAGTAAAGCTGATTTGAATCCAGAGTTCTCCTTTTTCTAGACTGCTGTCTGAAAAGCCGAAGCTATTGCCCTTGCTTCTAGAGTTCAAATAGTCAGCATTAAAATACTTTTAATAATTTTGTTTAATTTTTCCCATACTTCCAAACTTTTTTGCGAATGGAAGTTTTGACCTATTTGCTTAATAACTCTTATCTATGATATCAATTGGGTTTACATAAACAACTAGTATATATATATATATATATATATATATATATATATATATATATATATATATACAAGGGTGTCTGGTTATTCCTGCCAATAGTTAACTTTAAATGGACAATGCAACCAGACTATTGGAACCGGTTTTCTGATACTTTTTCCCTAGTCCGTTAGAATCAAAATACCTTCCTTTCTTCCTTTCTTTGGCTTTTTTAATCTGTAACAACAAAGTGCGTTTGCTTTGGCCCTCAACATAGCTCAGATATTTGTCTAGTGTTTGTAATAATTATGGGCTTGCAACACGAATGGTTGTTTTAACGAAAGAAAAATACCGGCCATGAAAGAGAGAAAAAAATCAAATCCTATTCTCAGGAAAAAAAATGTTAGTATCTTCTAATTGGGAAAAATTATATAGTGCAATGATATAAAACTATAAGAGCATGCTGAAAAGTTCTCGGCCCGATCAAGTGGAGAAAAATATAGGGTCATGAAACAAATATTCCAGATATTATGCAATTCAATGCACTTGATTTGTCACTTTTTTAGGGTTTTTAATCCTCCGAGAAAAAAAAAATCTTTCCGTTTCTGTTGATATTTATTAAATGTAGCTTAGTGGAGCATAAGAACTTATACAGAAAAATATTTTGTGACAATCTATCACATTCAATTCATATAGATCAGTCATATTCCATTCATATAGATCAATTATGTACAATTTATATATATATATATATATATGATTCAGTTTATATCTATCTAACACATTCTATTTATAGATATCTGTCTATGTATCAACTACATTCTATTAGTATGTATCTAACTCTCCAGCAAACTATCTTTAGCATTCTTTTTATATCTATCTTAGTTGGGCCGAGAAATTTTCAATACTTTCTTATATATGTCCATAATATAACTAGCTGTTCAGAATAGCTCAAGAACCGGTTGCATTGCACTGATACAATTTGGCAACCAATCAGAGAGAACCTTACAGTTTATTCATAATCGAACATACGTATTTATAATGATCGTGTAAGTAGATTCTTCACCTCTCATACAATTTTGGGTGTAAAATATCTCATCGACCAGATTTGTTATCCATCCATCACCAAATGCCAGGTTAGGCTCTCTACTATTTCTAGCTTTTCCCGAAGCTAAATCTTATGTCGATACCGTAAAAGTACTTAAAAGACAGTTTTAAAAAGGTGGAAAAGACGTAGGAATAGATGCATAAGTCCCCAAGAGGAGCAATTTGAAGGGAACTAAAATACCGTTGCCAAAGGTTGGCAACATATCCATTACTATTAAGTGGGTGGATTTTTTCCGGACAGACTTCATCAACACACACATACACATACACATATAGAGAGAGAGGGTTTCACCAGTTGATGAATAAAGTTCTACAATTTTTTAAAGTTAATTTTCCTCTGAACTACAGATACCAGTATTTTATCATTTCTGGGGGAATATGATAAAATCAAAACGAGTATATACATATATAGAAGACTTATCCCCAACTAGGTGGATAGTCTTCATGGCACACTGGTTAACTACTGTATTGAGACATTGCACTAAACCAGTTCGAATTCTAGTCACGCAATTACGTTCACTTTCGGACTAATACCCCTTGGAAAGCTATGAACCCCTTTGTCTCCAAAAATAGTACCACAACCGTTCTTCTACAAGGATTACTTCGGCATTGGATAACCCATGAAGGTTGATATGCCATTGAACAAAAAAGCCAAATCAAATCATTATCTGGTTTGATCGTGGGATCGCTATCATATAATGAGTATTAGGCAGGAATTACTAGACTCAGCCCATCCCTATCCAGGTCAGAAACTGAGTTTTACTTCTAGACCGGTTTTCATACTAAAATTTATGAACCCAATTTGTTCTGCTGTTTACCCATTGCTGGAATGAGAATAGTAGGATTCGTAACAGTTATTAGCGTTGTGAGAAATCCAAACAGCTTCGTTCAGAATTTAAACTTGGATAGCCGAATGCATTTCCTACGAAGATAACCGCTTTGCCACAAGTTTTTCAAATAGATCGATCGATAGATAGATCTAAAATGTCTGATACACCTGATAGTAAACAGCGTTTAGTCTCGCCTTCTGTAGTCCAGGTAGTTGATTATATGAATGTAATATAGATGGGATATAAAACACACCGAAAAAAGGGGGTTTTCCGGGTATTACACTAAACTGCATCTGATGTTAATACTCCTGTTCTGAAGATCAGGCGAGTGTGGAGTACCCCTTTATTGCCATTACTCCCTGGTCCACTCTTACTTGAAGTAATAGTACCAATTAGGATATCATCTAGGGGTCAAATAAATCTGTTTGAAAATGATTCATATTCGATAGGAATACGTGAATGCATAACTGTGTACAAGCATATGATTATCACCAAAAGAATTATTCCATAGAATTATTAATGGAAGATAAGAATACTTAAAGTCATTTAACTCTATGCAAATTATGTGTGTAAAGAATAGTTACATCAAGCTAAAATTATTTAGAAAGGATTATTAGTTACTTGGAAACATATAATGTGTAAATTTTGGGCTCTATTCTGAGATTCCTGTTCTGGTATTCTGGGGTGTGGGAGTATTCCTTCTTTGCTATTACTCCCAGTATCAGAGTGGTCTGATCCATAGTGGTTATACCTATGAGGTTCCCATCTATTTAAAAATTATTCATACTGGATAAGAATACTTACTATCATTATCACAATTATTCGAGTTTATTGAAGGTTTTAACATTTTTTTCTAAATGCTATTCTAAATCTCGGAGGTTACATCAGTACCTAGGTAGAATAAATCAAATAATCATTTGAAAACGAAATTAAATCAAATGAAAAGTTCAAGTTTATTTTCAACTTGAATACTTAATGATTTAACTTCGTTTAAATCAACTGCGTTAACATTAACATTAAAATGTACAAAGTTTAAGACTTATTTTGTTTTACGTATATTCTTTCTGCATTCATGCTACAATTCCTCCAGTATGGAACATCTGATGAGGATCTGAGTCTCTATCGTACTTATGCTTTCTTTAGTTATCGCGCAAAACTTTACTCCAAGGTGAAGTAAAACGTATCGTAATGATATGCATCTGATTTTACACGGCTCTCTCAACACTTAAGTCTCGACTTCAACTCAGATAACATATCTGTGTTTATTTAAATATATGATGTTTATTTGTCCACTTGTAAATGTATATTTAATCAACAACATATATCTTTACAGTACCTGTTATTTGTGTAAGAAATATATCTCAATCTATTTTGGAATTTCACACGCTTATCCCAGCGTCGGTACATTTTTTCCAAACCGCTAATCTCTCCCATGGGACTCTAAGTTTAGCTTTGTTTAGCTGATATGCATTCAGCTGCCGCTTCTTTGTGGGCATTCATGAAGTTCTCATATTCGTCATTCGGAGTAAGGGTTTCTGATATCTCCTAAAGTACAACAAATTTGTTTCTTCGCGTTAATGTATATTTATCGCTAATATTCCTATTGTTAAGCATGGACCAGTCATAGTGTGCAGTTTTGGTTGTTTGTGCCGTATTCCTACGAAGGCGTATCTTTGCCGTGACAATGCAGTGATCGGAGGACACACGCTCAAAAGGGGAATATGCCTCCCAGTTCAATGCGCTATTATTCCATTTCTTATTTATGAGGATGTAGTCTATCTGTGCTTTTGCGTTATTTGCGTTGGTGCAGGTCCATAGTTTACCTTTTCTTTTCTGAAATTTAGTGTTAAGCCATGTTAATCTATTTTCTAGTCTGAAATCCGTTAAATGTTACCCATTTCTGTTTGATGAGTTGTATAAGCGTGCAGACGTGAAAACCGCATCCCTAGGCAATAGGAGGAACCCAACGAACATCAACGCTCGGAAACTTAAGAAGGCACAAAATAAACTAACTAACGTATGCGTAAAAGAACAAAAAGAATATATCCAAGATCAGATCAATAGGACTCGGTTGAAGATAGACAATCTAGGATAGCATGGCAGACAGTAAACGAAAGTAGAAGGAAGAGTACAGTGAAAACTAAACTGAAAGCTGCCAGCCAAGAAGAACGACTACATCTATGGAAACAATATTTTGAGAATTTACTTGGGAAACACCCGAAAGTTACGGAAATTACGAAAATCACGAAAATTATTAGTAATCAACCACTCATGAAACTAGGATAGTTTACGCAAGAAGGACTCAACTTAGTACTAAGAAAAATTAAAAATAGGAAAGCTTCAGGTCTTGATGAAACACCCCCAGAAGTATGAAAAACAAGGAAATTTAACAACATACTGCTCCGATACTGCAACGCCGTATATGACCAGAACACAATAGACAGATGGACAAAGGGTTGCATCCTCCCTTTTTCTAAGAAGAGTGACCTCGGAATAGCCAAGAACTACCTTACTTCTATCGCCGCCAAGATGTACAATGCTCTGTTACTCAGCCGCATAGTACCTAAAATTGAGAAAATACTTACGAAAAACCAAAATGACTCTCGGAGAAATAAATCCACAACATCAAAAATTATGACTACCCGACGAATTTTTTAAGGTGTTCGTGCAAAATTCCTTGAAGCAATACTATTATTTGTATATTTCTCCAAGGCATTTGACTCCATACACAGAGGGAAGATAGAGTAAATACCTCTCGCTTTCAGTCTCCCAAAAGAAACCGTCGAAGCCATAATGATGCTACATAAAAACACAAAAATAAAAGTTCGATCACCGGATGGAGACATAGACTACTTCGACATTGTCACGGGTGTGCTGCAAAGATATACATTTGCCCCGTACCTGTTTATTATCAGCCTAGACTAAGTGCTTCGAGCGCGAATAGACGTAATTCAAGAAAACGTCTTTACTTTGGCTAGGGAAAGAAGCGGAAGGTACCCCGCACTAACTATTACGAACGTGGACTACGCTGATGACATAGCGCTTCTAGCAAATACACCCGCCCAAACCGAATCCCGGCTACATTGTCTGGAACGAGCAGCAGGTGGCATAGGACTCCATTTCAACGCAGACAAGACAGAATACATGTGCTTTATTCAAAGAGGTGACGTCTCCACATTAAATGGCGGATCTCTGAAACTAATGGATAAGTTCACCTACCTTGGCAGCAGCGTCTCATCAACCAAAAATGGTGAGGCAACTAGTCTAGGAGAAGGAAAACTCTGAATTCAAAACCTGTTAAACTCCGCTTAAAAAAAAAATTGACCTTGTGTCATATCCTGCCCGAGCGGAGGGGTTGGTAAATAGTACCAAAAATGACATCAACGCGCAACTAGCAAAGGCATGGACAGGTTGATAGGTTATCGGTCATATGGAAGTCAGACCTTTCCGATAAATTAAAACACAGTTTTTTCCAAGCAGCGGTCGAGTCAATACTGCTATATGTATGCACCACATGGACGCTAACTAGACGTATGGAGAAAAAGCTTGACGGCAATTACACAAGGATGCTGCGAGCTCTATTGAACAAGTCCGGGAGTCAACATCCCACAAAACAGCAGCTGTACGGCCACTTACCACCAATCACGAAAACCAAAACTAAATTAGACGAACCAGACATGCAGGACGCTGCTGGGGAAATAAAGACGAACTCATAAGCGATGTACTCCTGTGGACCCCTTCACACGGACGAGCAAAGTATGGACGACCAACTAGAACTTATATACATCAGGTCTGTGCCGATACGGAATTTGGCCTGGAAGACCTACCGGGAGCAATGGATGATAGGGGTGAGGGAGATCTATGCTAATAGCATGACATGATGATGATGATGATCCCAACGCCCTTTTTAAAACAGTTTATATTTTTTAGGAAACGCCAGAAGTCATGTTTAAACTGCAGAAATTACAGATCTGTGGTGAGGCTGATGCCTTACAGAAAGAAAATACAAGAGCTCATTCACTGGCAGCTCACTGGTAACTGAGTAATCTCATTTTTATTCGTGCATGCGCAATAAAATCACCTCTGCTTTTGAAAGTCCATGAATCCTGAGCAATCAGCTCAAGAGATATGGAAAACGAAAACATGTATCCTAGCCAGTCCCTGTATGTGCATATACCAATTTCCACATGTATATCTTTGAAAGAACAAGGATACATACAGAGGGATTAAAAAACGGTAAGACATCTTGTGGAGTAACTTCATGATTTCAGTCTTTCACCTATTCACTATTATCGTCAACACATTCTTGAAATATTCTACAGGTGATTTTTTTTCTAAATTCTATGAGTATCATTATTAGGATCGCAGAAATAATATTATGGAAACCAGCTGAGTATGATTCCATCAACGTATTGGCAGGACAGCTAACAGGTAGGGACAGTTTGAAATCATAGCGTAAATGTACTCCTATAGAAATGTTAACATTCTAACAGCCTGTTTCTCTATTTTCGGCGGCGCTTGTGGGGTAATGGTTACCGATGTTGGAAATACAGACGGTGACCAGAGTTCAAACCTGGACGAGGGTGTTCACATTTCGAATAGCGCTAATACCCATGGGATATGTATGCATTCAACTATTCTCCCTCCCGAGCAAACTGGGCCCTTTAACATTGTATAGCAAACGGTCTAGGAAAAAAAAAAAAAAAAAAAAAAACAACACTGAATTCGAACTTGATAAACTACGCTGAAAAACTGACATAGTGTGTAGGGGTTGAATAAATACAACTACGTATATATACTGTGTGTGTTAATAAATGCAAACAACCTCTAAAACAAATGGTTATTTTAATCACTGGGATATCAATGATTTTAAAACTGATACAATATCATAGACGAAAGATAGTGTAACACCAATATATGCTTTGAAAATCCGTATTGGAAGTCCTTTCTTTTTCCAATGATTAGTCATTATTTCTTGGTAACATTCATTACCTATTTGATCCTAATCAGAAACAAAGGCCAATATTTCTACATTGTTCTAACAGTACGAGAGTTGGGAACGAAATAGGCAAAATTAGATATTGATATAATTTGACATATAGATCGGTCGTTATTATGCTATTTTATTCTATGCATTAATTTTATTCTATGCATTAATTTTCTATGATCATGTAAAATTGTAGTGCTGACAAATGTACTAAGGTTGCATGACTAAAGTCGAACAGACCACAAAATATCGGTACCATCCAACTATATATATATATATATATATACTATGACTGAGAACTTGTTTTGAATTTTTTTCATAAGACTGGCCAACAAAAAATTTTGAAATGGTGTCGAGGCACCAAACATCTTTTTGAGTTATTTTGGGAGCGCTGAATCGCTATACGAAAATACCTCATTCTTAGAAAAAAGCATGTTTTTCATTTGTTTTCTGTATGTACGTGGTGTCTTCAATAAGTTTCCAGATTTTTTTTGTACAGTCATTTAAAATTGTCATAGACTCTTGAATATTCAGTATGTTATTGCTATACATATTATGAGATGACTCACCGATTTTGATGGTTTCAGAAGCAAGCATCAGTTTTTGAGTAGCATACGAGATTCAAGGAAGGCAGAGAGTCTGTGAGGGATGATGAGAGGTGTGGGAGGAGTAAGGAAGTCAATACACCAGAGTTGATTGGCCAAAGGGTTAGGGTTAGGGTTACTATGTTGAGGTTTTAAGGGAGTTCAGGAAGAGATTCCGTCGCAAGAGGCCAGCACTCTTCAAATTGAGTCAGTGGCATTTCCAGAAGGACAATACACCAGTCTACAACTTCATCCTTGTCACAGACTATTTGACCAAGATGGGCATCAAGACAGTTCCTCACCCTCCCTATAGGCCAGACCTCTGTGACTTTTGGTTATTCCCTAAGCTGTCGTTATGAGACAATTGAGGAGATGAAAGAGGCTGTGACAAAGGTCATTGACACGCTCAGACAAAAGGACTTCCATGGGGCCTTCCAGAAGTTGGTGGAACGGCACAACAAGTGCATTGCAACCGGAGGAGATTACTTCGAAGGGGACTAGAGTTTCATGTAAGTACTATCAATAAAAGTGCCCATACGAAAAAAGTCTGGAAACTTATTTAATGATCCTCGTGTGATATTGACCGATGGCAATGTTTCTCTAAGTAAAATTGTAGAAACCTCTCAATTCGTATCTAAACCAAGAAATATTGTTCTGCCGTTTGAGAAATACTATTTTTGCAATAACAATCATTAATAATAACAATCTAAGTCTTTAAAAATAACACGATTGAATATACCAAAACCAATAAGTATTTTCATCAAATCTTTTAATAAACTAACAGCAGACATAAAACCCTCGTGAACATAAAAACGGTAATATCTTAATAATACAACTAAATATACACATTAGAAAATTGGTATTTATTCTTGAAATGAATGTACAAGTAAGGAAACGCAGTATATAGTAAGTATCGAATTACTATGAGGATTTAATTAACATCCCGCAAAGTTGAGATATGGCACAAGATCGTTTTTATATGGGGAGCTGTCACGAGCCGAAGCTCAAGTGTGCGGCCAGTTTTAAAAATACCCTGAGTCCCGTGGATATTTCCCTAAAAAGTGTCACCTCAGGCGCCAGGCGATGAACCTGACCCTGCCAAAGCAAGTTGTAGTCTGGGGAGAAAACCCCTGAGGCCAAGGGAGTTATCAGATTCAGCCACCCAGCACGAATACTGGGCTTTCCCGGCACGCACGCAAGGCGGCAGTATCAAATTTCTATCCAACACCCCCACCATGGTGTAATATATCACAAGTCGTTTTATAGTGGATGTCTCGCACAAGTAGAAACCCATGAGAAGGCTGGTGTAAAATTCTTGGCTCCGTCACCATTACCCGAATAGGGTTCCTTAGGTACCAAGCAATGAACTTGGGCTAGCAAAACAGGTAAAACCTTGAAGGACAGCCCCCTGAAGTCAAGGAAGTTATCAAACAGCCACCTGGCACGAATGCTTGGCTTCCCCGGCATCCATGTCAGGTGGTAGTATCCAATTACTATGTCCTTCGCTAACTTTAGCTTGGTCTCCTTATGGGCTTGGATCAGTCAACTCTTGTGGTGGTTGTTTCTTATTTAAGTCCCTTTTGATACTCCAGCAGCAGTCAGCCATCATTCGTTTGTCCCATCGTCCTTGATCACGCTATTCCATTGTTTTGATATCCTGATGGAATTGTTCTCCTTGCTCATCTCTCATCACCGTAATTATCCGTGCATTTATCTAGATGGCTATGTAAAAAATAAACCTAAATACTCATATTAACGCCTATGTCCTGTAGACTTTTCAACAGCTTTTCCACGAACTCCTTGTTGTTTTCGGGCCGGCAATTGCCCAGGAAGTTTTTCACCACGTCAACAAATGATTTCCATGCTCGTAATTCCAAGTCATTCATTGAATTAACAAATTCATCACCCTTTATGAGTTTCCTTATGTTATGGTGAAACCATTTTTATGATGTTTATCATGTAGAATGGAATAGGTGCATTTAATAGGGATGTCTTTATTTGGTATTTATTTCCAACTGTGAAAAAAGCTCTCAATGTGCTTGATTTCCTTCCGTAGTTAAGAGACAAAAATGATGGGGTAAATTTATGAATATGGAAGAGAAGATTTTATGGTTTCATTTTTTTCATATCATCTTAATTATAAGGTTTACTAGAGTCTATTCCTAATAAAGTTTATCAGTAAATTTTTATTTTTGCGATAAATTGGAAGAATCGCTACTCCTATTTAACATTTTTTTTACTTAAAAACACTTTTTTCTTATAGAAATAATTTATTTTCGGTGGCTGACATAAATTTCTCGACCTACTAGGAAAGTAGTGGGTTTCTACGACCTTTATAAACTAAATATTGTGATCAGCTAAGATCTTAAATTGATCATTTTTTCCAAAAATGAGCAATTACAGTACTGCAAAAACGGTAGCTTACCATGAAAAACTAAAATCATTTTCGGAATCAGAACTATCAAATTAGCTAAAAAAATTTTTTGTTTCTAGGAGCCAAAAATCGCATTTTCCAATGTAATGGGAGTATCTTGTACATGATAATCTTTGGTATTAGTTATATGGTTCCTAGCATTTGTTTTCAAGCAATTTTTAATAGTATTTAGAAAATGCAGAAGCAGTTATTTAGACCTCTGTCTTAGCTATGACTACTTGAAATATCTGCCCGTCTTAAGAGTGTGAAAACACTAAAAAGTGTTACGGGAGAATAGTGCAGATCTCTAGCTATATATATATATATATATATATATATATATATATATATATATATATATATATATATATAGTCAGGCAGCAGCCCTTCATTTAAGCATGTTCTATCAAATAATAAGAAAAACATTTTGTCAAATATAATTTTATTAGGATCCTTTTAAGTTTCCTGACAAGTGGTTTGGTTTTAGGTTTCTAAAACCAAACCACTTGTCAGAAAACTTGAAAGGATCTTAATAAAATTATATTTGACAAAATTTGTCTTTGTTATTTAATCAAACATGTTTATATATATATATATATATATATAATTTTCACCCAAATCAAATAAAAATAAACACTACCTACAAAAAAAATAATAGAAGACCATCGATTGATACGATCGGAAGTACTTAGCAGCAGAAACTAAAGCAACTTATATCAACTGGAACCACATACAAAGGAACTCGCAAGAAAGCTAAAGAAAAAACAAAAATCATAAAAAAGAAAGTTCCGTGGTATTTAATCAAACTTGTCTAAACAATAACCTGCTGCCTATATATATGTATATATTGTAACTGTTAGATGGTGCTGTATGATTTCAAATCCAAATGTATTCGTTTAAAAATATCTTTATTTCATTATGTATATTGAGTCAATGCGAAAAAAATAACATTGATTACTATGAAACAAGGTTTGAAGAAACCTATTTAATCATGCAAAACTAATTTGAAACGAACAAAAATTATTGAAGTAAACCCATCAGCAACAGATGTTATTGATCCATGGAAACTGTTTCAATTGATGACGTGTTAATACCTATAACACTTAAACAACGTAGATTTTACTAATATTCAATATTATTGACTGGATTGCATGTCAGCAAGTATTCCCTGTGATAAGATTTCATAATGCGTAGTACTTTTTTAAAGATACATACACACATTCACAAAAAATATCAACTCTACTAATTAAAAGAATCAAAATTAGCAGAAAGGTCCAGATAATAATCAAGATGTCTATTTATCATCACTTCATTACAGTTGATCGTGTATACAAAAAATTAAAGGTTCTGTTTTAGCATTGTTTTATCACACCTCGCATGTAGGTAATCTTTCGTAGCTGACATTCTATGATTTTCTACAGAAAAAAAAAAGAATGAACGAAAATACTTGGAGAAACTATTCTCCAGTGAATACATTACTACTAGCAGTCAATCTTTAAAATATTTATCAGCATCTTTGAAAAGGAATATTCGGTACGTGTATTTATATTATTATCAACGTTTGTCTGTATAATTATATACAACTTATACTTACACATATACAGAGTACAATAGGTAAATTGTCACAATTTTAGATTATCAATTTCAAACAAGCACTTTTTTAGTTTCAGATTTTGTCTACTGTGCGGTAAACTAGAGGTTTGTGAGGAAAGTAGCACCATGAAATAATTCACTTCTCCAGAAATTTGGAAACGGCATGCTATACTGCTTGGCATTCACACAGAAGCGTCAATGTGCAGTCAACGACGAAATTATTCGTACATTCATCAGTTTTGAATATTCTTATCCATTTCTCAGAATCTAATACCCATGTGATGCCAGTTTTTTTTATAAGTCAATATGCACAAAAAAGGAGTATAAAACACAGTTTTCAGAACAATTGGTTGAATACATCAAACAGAAAAAGACAAAATTATTCGTACATTAAAAATATCGTTTTAAATTGATTGATTCGTGTAAGCAATTTACATAATTATTCTATCGGTGAAGCTTTTTAAACTATTTATTCTGTAGAATATTTGTGATAATTCCAGTCAAGAACATCACGGCATTCGTGCCGGGTATTTAGTTGGCTGGTAAACATTTAGTCGAAAGGGGTCGTCCCCCCAGGCCTTACCCACTTTGCAGGGTTGTGTTAATTGCTCAGCGTCTGAGGCTCCCATTAGGAGAATGCCGAAAGAATTTTTGTTCTTGCCTCACTTGAATCTTGACCTGTGCGCGGCTCCAACTTAAAAATGCCATTATGCTGTATTTCAGGGTGATAGGACTCGGATAAATACAAGCAAAGAACATCACGGGGTGTAAAGAGTATCACTATTGCTATTTTTACGTTAACAACACGATGAGGAAGATAAAGGAGCTTCGAGTTAACTTGAGACAGAGAATTATTAACTTTCACAAGTCGGTAAATAGTTACAGTACTATTTCAAACTGGTTAGCTATACCTAAATCAACAGCACTATCCGTTATAAAGAAGATTAAACAGTTTGACACGACAGAGAATTTGTTTGGGCGTGAAAGAAAACCCAACTTGTCACCGAGAACTGCACGAAGGTTAATATAAGCCCAGGAGTTTTGAAAGACATCTTATCTCAAAGTTTCGATACAATGTGTATCAGCGTATGTACTCACACAATTCAACGTTGTTTAAATTAAAATCGGTTGCATGGAAACTAACCACGACGAACTCCTCTTCCCAAACCATGTCACATTACTGCTCGGTTTAATTTTGCCGAAATGTTCTTGGATAAAGAAAATTGCTTTTGGGTACAAGGACTATGAATTGATGAAACAAAAATTGAGCTTTTTGAACATAATAATGTATAGAAGATTTGGCGCAAAAAAAGAAAAGCTTTCCTTGCAAATAACACGGTGCCAACATTAAAATATGGAGGCAGTTCGATGATGTTTTGGGTTGATTTAGCTCAATGAGGACTTGATAATTGCAATTAGAGGAATAATGAAATCTGAAGACTCTATCAAAACAGTTCAAAATCTTGATCTTGGTTAACGATTTACTATCCTGTACGATAATTATCCCAAACAAACGTCTAAATCAATTACTGCGTGGCTTCAATGATCCTAATTTGAATCCTATTGAAAATTTATGGCAAAAATTGAAAGTTTGGAAAAATCGTCCGTCACCAAAAAACCTCAGGAATTAGAACGTGTAATCCTTGAAGAATGAAAGAAAATACAAGATAAGACTTATTCAAATCTCAAAATCAAAAATTTTAAAAAAAGATGCCAGTAAGTCTTAAAGATGAGCACCATGCTACTGACTATTAACATTGTGAAAATCGTTCAATTTTTTCAATTTTTCAAAATGTACGAATAATTCAATCATTTACTCTTTTGTTTATTTTCCTTCTCATATTTTGTAAATTTAATCTATCCTTCTCAAAATTGAGTTTTATATTCCTTTATTGTACTTAATAAAAGTCAGGCATCATACAAGTATTAAATTCTGAGAAATGGGTCAAAATATTCAATATTCATTGGTGTACATATAATTTTGTCGTTTACAGTTGCTATTCTGAAAAGATGTCAGAGTGTTTGGGTGTCAATCTGATGACAGATTCATATTGATATTAATGAAAATCAAACACACAGTCCACATCATGATGCTGAAGGTGGTCGTTAGTGATGTTGACGTTAACTCCATTCGTATTCCCAAATAGCCTCAGACTCAACATGGAGGCCGACACCGAGTCCTTAGAGGAGGTAGTATTGTTCTGGATCGAGGGGATAGCAACGGAAAGACTTTAAATCTGGCAACAGGACTCAGTGCCATAGAAACGTATGAACCCAGTCTTGGCTGGTAGAAAATTTCTGCAACCACATCAAAGCAAACAACTAGCCGCCTAACTCCGCAGAATGTAATCTCCTTAATTATTTCATGTGAGGCACGATTGCGTAAGTGACCAAAAAACTCCATTTAGCACTAAACATGAAATGAAGACAATGATGAAGGCAGCATTTATTAATTCAAACAACGACACGGTCTGAAAGGCTTGTATTAAATTCCGGGTTGTCTTGAAAACGCAGTTGAAGCTGAAGTATACTAAAAAGTTTTATACAATACCACAATGTAAAAAAAGTAACAAAAATAATTTGTAAATCGTAACCAGGTACTATAATTATTAACAAAAAAATTGGATTTGTGTCTGCACATGGTGAACAAATAACTGTTTCACAACTGACCTTTGTCTTCAAACATCAGTATCGTTAGTTTTGCCTTAAAAGACACAAATTACATCAAGAGCCACTACCAAAATAAACGCTGGACCAATTGGCAATAGATCATTTATGATTCGCCATATCTTTAACAGACAAATAAAGGTTTGACAAGGAAGTACTATTTCTTAACTTTCAATTAAAGGGACGCATCTTATGGTTATATTTTCTGGTTTTGTCTCCTATCCAATTTTTTTACTTCTGGGTTTGTGTTATACCGTGCCATTTCTATTTGTAGAGCGCTTAATCTTCTAATTTATCAAAACTGATCTTGTCATATATATATTGTTTATCCTACTGCCTTCTGTCTGATGATTGTGTTTTAGCCAGACATGAAACTATGAGTTGCAGAAACCGAAAGGATAATTAAATATAAATATAACTTGGTTTATATATTGATCTACTTGCCGGCATACAATCATTGATTTAACGCTTTTATCCCATCGTTTTTAGCTCTGTCAGGGGACTTAGAATACGTTGTCTGTCTCTTTTGCAGATTGGTAAGATTCCCCCAATAAAAAAGGAGTGTCTTAGGTATGACAATAGTTTGCATCTAATACTGAGGCTCCAGTTCTGAAGCCCTGGAGTAGACTTTAATTACCATTACTCCTAGGACCACTCTGATCTTTATATTATTAATACTTGATATCATATAACTATGGGCAAAAAATTTAAATAACTACTTAAAAATGTAAATATAAACGTACAATGTAAGCGATTCCCTAACCACTATGCATAAAATATCTCTGGCTGGTTAAGATTCATCAATCAATTAAATCAAAAAGAAATGAATCATACTAAATATATGTGGAAAAAGATAAATGGACAAAAGATATATATTTGGTGTAGTTCATGTTTTATTATATATTCATTTATTCATTTATTTTGTCAACAATGATGACTTTCGGCTTACATGATAAATTTTTCTATTATTGTTATCATTATTTTATTCTATTTTTATGCTTAAAATAATTTTTAATTCAATGTTTTTGTCGGCTGGCAAATTTCAGAACGAAATACGTGTTGGCAGAAATGAATAAATAAATGAATAAATAAATAACAAATCATCAACTATAACGTATATCTTTCGTCCGTATGTCTTTTTTCTACACAAATACACACACACACACACATATGTATATATATATATATATATATATAATCATGTCGTGCATGGATATCCCTGACCCTCTCTCGCCACTTCTCCCTATCGTTCATCGCCTCTGGCAGGTCTTCAGGGCTACATCCCGTATCCTCACATAGCTGCTGTATGTAGGTTCGAGCTGGTCATCCTGCTTTTGCTCGAACTTTCCTACACGACACACCCCGTTGGTGGAAGTTAGAATATACCGACTACATCGCCTGATGAGGTAGAAGACGTACGATCCCCCATAAAAAGGGTGTTCTACATATGACTCTAAACGACAAGGATGGGCTGACAAGTTCATTTGATGACGCCAAATCTGTTGTTGATGACTTTCTGACCAATGAGATCCAAGCTCTGCAACAATGATGGAAGATGTGAGTGGAGGGTCTATTAACAAAGATAGACCTCATTTGGTAACATTCCATGAGATTGTCTTTGTCAGACATTCTTCGGAACTATTCTTCGGAACCTCGTATAGCCAGTATTGAGACACCAGTTCTGGAATTCTGAGGAGTGTGAGTCACCCCTTATTGCCATTACTCCTAGATCCACACTCACCCAGAATCAGATTACCTATTAGGGTCCATCTAAGAGTCAATTAGATCTGTTTGGAAGTTCTTAGTATTAGATAAGAATATTTTAAACTATAGAACTGAATGCAATCAAAGGATTATCAACAAATAAGAATACTTACTTGAAAATATAAGTTTGTGCAAATCTTTAGTTTAAAGAATAGTTACTTGAAGGTATAATTGTTTAAAAGTGACAATCATTAGTTACTTGAAACCATATAATTGGTTGAAAAATTTCTGACTTCGTCATTAAATATACCGAAAAGGGGTGATAGACTGTAAAACAAACTAACCAACTAAATCATCTCCTCAATGTAGAGTGCTCAACAATCTTGTTAAAACTCTGGATGGGGGAGTCTCTGTGACGAAGTGGCTGACGTGTTAGAGTACAACATCATAGTGAATTCGAACTCTAGTCGTGCTATTACATTCACTTTCGCACAAATGACTTGGGAAAGGTACAAACTCCTTTATCTCCCCAGTTATGGGGACCACAACTATTCTTCTACAACGGTTTAGACGTTGAATTAGCCATGTCATCAAATCAAAGAAGCCAAACTAATCCTGACAAATAAACATACCTTTTCTGTGGTAAATAATAATAATTCGAGGCCGCAATACAGCACTCTAGCTATTACACTACGGGAACACCCCTCCACATATATGTATATGAATGAATATTGAATACGTAGTAACATATGACAATATATGATGGTAATACATGATAATAACACATGATATTCATGCATAACTATTCATAGTGAACTTATAATAAAAAAATAGCTGAAATATCATCAAAGGGGTCAAAACCTGGACTGTCCTCCTCGTAAGATACTCTGGACCATTCTTAAAGTGAACGAGAGAATAACTTCAATAAATGGACCAAAGAACAAGAAAAATCATAATGATGCATAAGGCCTTACATCCCAGAGATGACATAAATACTGTCAAAAAAAAGGAGGAAGAGGATTCGTCAGCATTCAAGATAGCGTTGATGCATCGATACAACGACTCAAAGACTACATAAAAATGCCAAAGGAAGACTGATTACAGCGACCAGAAAAATACAGACAACACGAACATCAACAGAATAAAAATAACTAGAAAACAAAAATGGGAAGATAAATGTATGGACATTTCAAGCGACAAACAAGTGACATCACGCTCGAGAAAATTTAGATATGTCTAAGAAAGGGAAACGTTGAGAGAAACTGAAACTCTTCTGATTACAGCACAAAACAAAGCCATAAGAACTATGTTAAAGGAAGAATAGACAATATGCAACAAAATAGCAAATGTAGATTATGTGGGATAGAGACGATCAATCAAATTATAAGTGAATGCAGCAAATTAGCGCAAAAAAAGTATAAGACTAGACACGACTGTCTGAGGAAGATGATCCACTGGGAATTGTGCAAGAAATTTGAATTTGATCATACAAACAAATGGTATATGCACAAACCAGAATCCGCCCAACACAATGAGATGCACAAAGTTCTCTGGGATTTTGAGATACAAACGGATCATCTAATCTTGGCCAGACGACCAAACCTTGAGATAGTCAACTACAAAAAAAAGAAAGAAAAGAAAAAAAAAGGAGAACTAGCTGAAGAGTAGACTTTGCCGTTCCGGCTGACTACAAGGTAAAACTGAAAGAAAGCAAAAAGATAGATAAATTCCAAGACGTTACCAAAGAACTGAAAAAGCTATGGAATACGAAATTGACGGTGATACCAATGGTAATTTGTGTGCACGGTACAGTCACCAAATTCTTGGTACTTGAAAATAAGAGGATAAGTGGAGACAATACAAATTACAGCATTGTTGAGATCGGCCAGAATACTAAGAGGAGTCCTGGAGACCTGAGGAGACTTGTTGTTACCCATACTCTAGTGAAAAACAATCAGGTAACGCTGGTGTGAAAAGCTCTCAAAAGAGTAAGATGATAATAAAAAACTAGAAATCGCAGGAAAATTCGAAACGATTCAGACCACAGTATTGATAAGATCGGCCTGAAAAGAGTCCTGGAGACCAGAAGAAACTTGCTGTCACTCAGATTCCAGTGAAAGACCACAAGTTAACGCTGATACGAAAAACTTAAATAATCATAATAATAATACATTATTATTTACTCCTTTAGAGTTTTTCACATCAGTGTTAGCTGATGGTTTTTCACTGGAGTTTCAGTGACAGCAAGTCTCCTCAAGTCTCCAGGACTCGTCTCAGGATTCTGGCCCGTTCTTAGTAATTCTGTCGTTTGGATAGTCTCTACTCGTCTGTCAACTTCCACGTCCTCCAGGCTTTTTAATAATCCTTTAGTTATTGTGCCTAACGCACCAATCACAATTGGCACAATCGTTACTTTCCAGATCCACAGCTTTTTCAATTCTCTAGCAAGGTCGAGGTACTTATCCTTCTTTTCGCTTTCCTTCAGATTTATTCTGTGGTCCGCCGGGACAGCAAAGTTTGCAAGTTTGTAGATTCTCTTTTTTTGTTGATTATTATGAGGTCTGGTCTTCTGGCCGGGATTAGGTGATCCGTTTGTATGTTAAAGTCCCATAGGAGTTTATGCGAGTCATTTTCTTGGACAGGTGCCGGGTTGTGCATATACCATTTGTTTGAATGGTCGAATTGAAATTTCTCGCACATTTCCCAGTGGATCACCTTGCCGACCCAGTCGTGTCTCGCCTTGTACTCCTTCTGTGCTAATTTGCTGCTTTCGCTTATTATGTGATTGATCGTTTCGTCTCTGTCTCCGCATAGCTTACATTTACTGTTTTTTTTTTGTGTCTTATCTATTCTCGCTTTGATATGATTGGTTCTTATGGCGTTGTCCTGTGCTGCTATTAGGAGGGATTCCGTTTCTCTCTTAAGGTTTCCTTTTCCTAGCCAGGTCCAGGTTTTCTGGTGTGAGATGTTGTTTATTAGACGTTTAAAGCGGCCATAGAGTTGTTTTCCCTCCCGTTTTTGTTTCCTAGTTGTTATCATTCTTTCGTCTATCGTGTTGTCCATATCGTTTCTGTTTGTTGTAATCAGTCCTCGTTCGTGTTTTTCTATGTAGTCTTCGAGCCGTTATATCGATGCGTCAACGGTGTCTTCGATGCTGGCAAGTCCTCATGGTCTTTCATTGGAGTTTGAGTCTCAGCAAGTCTCCTCAATTCTCCCAGACTCTTCTCAGTATTCTGTCCGTTCTCAGTAATATAGTAGTTCGGATGGTCCCCACTCGTCCTCTTGTTTCCAAGTCCTCCAGTCCATTTAATAATCCTTTGGTGACTGTAACAAAAACACTAATCACGATTGGCATAATTGTCCCCTTCATGTCCTATAGTTTTTTTTAATTCCCGAGCAAGTTCCAGGTAGTTATCCTTTTTTTCGCTTTCTTTCGGTTTTATTCTGTGGTCAGCCGGGACAGCAAAGTTCACTATTTTGCAAGTTCTCTTTTTTGTTGATTATTATAAGGTCTGGTTTTCTGGCCGAAAGTAGGTGATCCGTTTGTATGTCAAAGTCCCATAGAAGTCTATTTGTGTCATTCTCCAAGACAGCTGCTGGGTTGTGCATATACCATATGTCCGTATGGTCAAATTTAAATTCATTGCATATTTCCCAGTAGATCCCCTTACCCACCCTGTTGTGTCTAGTCTTATACACCTTCTGTGCTAATTTCCTGTATTCACTTATTATGTGATTGATGGTTTCGTCTCTATCCTCCCACAACATCGTTTCTGGTAGCTGTAATCAGTCCTCCTCACTGCTTTTCTATGTAGTCCTCGAGTCGTTGTATCGATGCGTCCACGCTGTCTTCAATGCTAGCATGTCCTCTTCCTCTTTCTTTTCTTGACACATACAACTTGTCAACGTCATCTCTGAGATGTAATGCCTTATGCATGGCCATTAGTTTTTTTGTTCTTTGGTCCATTTGCTTAAGTTCTTCTCTGGTCCACTTAAAAAATTGTCCCAAATACCGTACGAGGGGGACAGCCCAGGTATTTATTCTGTTGATAAGGTTTCTGCTACATAGTTTTGTCTCGAGTAGCTTTCTGTTTCTCCTGAGATATTCTTTCTAAATTTTTTCTTTCATCTCCACTTGTTTGATGGTGTCAGCTTCCAAGATGTCCAAGTATTTGTACGTTTCCATTTCTCCGAGCGTTCTAATCTTATCTTGATTTGGCTGTTCCATCCATCCGTCAGGTGTCGTTTGCCGCTTTTCATTACTTGCATAGCACATTTTTCTATGCCAAATTCCATCCCTATGTCCTGACTGCATATTCTCACTGCGTGTTTTAGAGCTTCCAGTTCTTTTTCATTTTTTGCAAAAAGTTTGATGTCGTTTATATACATTAGGTGATTGATCTTTTCCTGCGATTTAGTAAGTTTGTATCCGGCAGTGTATTTTCTGAGTATGTAGTTAAGTAATTATAAATAGTAACGATGAGAGTACATCTCCTTGAAATGTTTCCCTCCTGCTATCAATTCCACTTTCCAGGTTTTCAATACATTATTATTATTATTATTATTATTATTATTAAGCACTGTAATTTTCTCATGTATTTTCTCACGTTCTTTTACTTTTTCTTGCCTACTTGCCTACTTGCTTTTTTCATTTCATTGTCGTTTCTGTCTGCTTTTTTTTTCGTCTCTGTTTTATTGTCAATTGACATGATTTTACCTTTTGTTTTCTAGTTTATTTTCTCATTTGTTAATTTGTTTGTATGTTTTTTTATTTATTTTGTTTCACAATTTGAATTTTTTTCAATTTCTTTTAGATATATATCCCCTTTCTTCTTTTTTTTTTTTTTTTACTTTTTCTCCATCTTTTATCAATTTTTTTCTGTTTTTCTTTGAAAATTGAATTAATCTTAAATTCTAATTTATACTATGAAGACAGATAATCAGAAATGTTGAAAAGTCATCTTTAAGTGAGGAAAAAAACGTTTAATGTTCAATTCATTCAAATAAAAGTCAAAGTTTGTTCCTTTATGCATAATTGATGAGACTAGTAAACATAATACACTTTCGAAATGACACTAAAAGTATTCCACTCCACTTCGCTTGTAGATTTAAACTGGAGCCTATTTTAATCAATATCCGCATGTAAAAACCAAAGATTCAGTAATATTGACTCCTCTTAGGGATTTGAATGTTTGATTTCTTTTTTTTATGATACTGGACCGTCGTGTTTGACCATAATAAAAATGATTAAATAGAAATAACTGTGATTAGTTTTGTTTGGCTCTGCAGTGAAATCTATATTCTAGCTGTTTTCTTTATAGTATGTGTGTGTGTGTGTGATATAGAGAGAGATATAGAGAGAGAGATAGAGTGAGCGAGAAAGAAAGAGTGTAAAGTATTTTTGTATTGTAGAAGTATAACTAATTTATTGCACATAAACTTTAACTCATATCTACGAGAAATGAATATCCACTCGTAAAATAAGTCATAAATATACAAGGACATATTTATTGAAAAAAAGGATTTCTTTATACAATATACATTTGCGATTAATGATGCCCCGCTAGTTTTTCACTATCGGCTCCAACGTTGTCAATGATAATCGAACGCCACTTCTTTGCATAATATCGAGTTGGTTACAAGCTTTTCATAGAAATTTAGAGAGAGTGAAAACCAGATTCAACGAGGAAAGCAATAATATGCAACTACTTTTCTCCCGGTATATTGGATATTTTTAGCCGTGTTATTACTTTTTGAAACATTATGCTTCACGTCTTTAAATCATGCTTGAAAATTTAATCTTATTACCATTTAATTAGATCCTCTGGCAAACATATATCAACAACATAAACTTAAAACAGAAGTGTAATCAGTGCGGTATATTTAGCTTTCATAGGTTACTAAATCAAGCTAACAAGATCGTTCAAGTTTTTCAAATGTTCAGCATATAATGCTTGGTCATCTTCGTGTAGACAATTGCTAATCGATTCCCAACCAGCAAATTGTAATAATTCACGACATACGATATTCATTTTATAGAACTTTTCCTACAAAGGAAGTAATAACTCTTTTGAAAGATAGAAGAGTAGATTTTTCTCCTTGAAGCAGTTAAGTGAATTAATCTTATAAGATATATCTAAATAAAATATATCACATTTAACTACAAACAGTTGTTCTCCAAGATGATTGTTAGCTGGAAATGAAACAATAGAGTTCTAGAAGGCATCTAAACGACTTAGACAAATACCTCTTGATAGCCTTCTCACTTCAATGAATTAAAACAGATTTTTGTCATTGACCTCTGCAATAATATCATGGACCCCCAATTGAGTATTTTTTTTTTCGCGTGAACCTCAAAAATAGTCAGGTACTTCATGGACCCTGGTTGAGAACCATTGATCTAAACAAAAAGCTCAATCCCGTTTTGTACACAAAAAAAGTCTAAAACACTTCCTATTATATTTTCGTGATTACCATACTTTAATGGATGCGCTCGTGATTCAATGATTATCGTCGTAAGAAATGGACTCAGCGTGCCAAGTTCAAATCCCAGTCGACGTTGTTGGCATTTCACTGAGCGCTAATGCCAATGGAAAAGGTATAAATCTCCTCTTCCTCCTGTTATGGCTACGTAGTAGTGCAGACCGAACTGTTTAGCCTTGGCATGGCAACTAGTCTGGGAGAAGGAAAAACTTCAAATTCAATCAAGTTGTACTCCACTTAAAAATCAACTCTGCTTCCCATCCAGGTCGTGATACATGGGTTTGTTAAATGTATATAATTAATTTCTGGATCAGTAAAGAGGATTTTTTTCCAATAATAAATAACCTGTGTACGTTTTTAATCATTGCAATAATGAAATTTTGAAAGGAGTTTTCGACAAAGTGTCATGTACTTTTAAAATTCACGATAGCCCACTGATGAAAATGTCAACCTGTTTTGTTGAGATTTGGTGACAATGAACGTCCTCATTTGACACATCCGCCAAGAAAGTGTGTCTAAACACAAAAAAGAAAAAGAAAAAGAAAAAAGAGATGGTGTGAAGAAAGTAGAAGAACCGGTTTTGTGAATGAGTTATGTTTAAAACTTCTCAGTTTCTGTCAAAACTTTACTTAGGAAAATATAGTGGAGTTAATACAGGTGCAAGACAGAGTAATAGGAATGAGAATCGGCAAACTGAGTTCTAATATAAGCCGAACCAATTACTGTTCACACTTATACATTTGTAAAAGGCATAGATCTACTTCTCTCTATCCTCTGACTTAACACTATGAGTCTGAAAAATACTTAGTTAGCATGGCCAATTTGTTACCAGAGGAAAAATATTTTAGCAAACCTCTCGAATTATGAATACCTCAAATGCCCAAGCAGCAACAACAAAAAGTTGTTAGCAACAAAGAGTGCTTTAAAAGAGATGCATATATATATATATATATATATAAAGATGAAAAAAAGTGATAAGACAAATAAGAATATTAGTTTTATTGTTATATAGTCATCTACAGCGACTCAATGATAAAGACGCAGGAAGGAAAACGCATGATAAAGACGCAGGAAGGACTTCTTTAGAAAGATATTCACCTCTCACTTTATTGCAAGGGTTTGAATGGGTTGTTGAAGGGTTGCATGTGAGAGGATGCTGGAGACCGAACATAAACTTCATATTTTGACCTCACTGTTATGACCGTCACGTTGTGTCTTTCTTGTTCTCTTAGATGCTCAACCAGAGGTCTTGGGGTCCACTCCATCGGGGCTTTTCCGAGGGCCCCCTCGGTCAGATGTGGCCTTCCCTACCACATCTGGTCTCTAGCTGTCTGGAATTCTGCTGGCAACTGCTTCGGGGGTTTTCCAAGTGCTCCCTCGGTCGGGTGTGGCCTTCCCTACCACATCTGTCTGAATTATACTGGCAACTGCTTTTGCACCCCAAACTCAACTGAGTTAAATAATAACTCAACGCCCACACGATCGCCAACTGGATCTTCGAAATCGGATGTTTAATCGTCATCAAGCGGAAATAACTGTCATGCAGTTCAGAGGTTACTCTCTTCCGGTGCATGACTGTAGTGGCACAATGAGACCTTCACCTTGTCCCATATCATAAGCCTTAATCCGCCCACCCGATCTCTTTCGATTACTGGCCATTGGAATGTGTCACTTCCTTCCGGTGTATTACCTTGGAATAGTATTTTTGGGCCGGGTCGAAGGTCAAAATATAACATTATGTTGCTTATTTTTTTATTGTTCTCAACCGTAAGTCATCGTCAGGAGAAAAAGTTTTGTAGGAAAAAGTTATTTTAGATCTGGGAATAATGACAATAAAGGAGTGATCCACATTCCCAAGAACTCCACAATAGGAGCCTCATCATCAGACACAGCTTTATGTCATACCCTAGACACGTCTTTTGGGTGAAGATTACCTCTTGCAGGTGATACAGTTGACGTATTCTAAACTCGATCAATAGGGCAGAAATGCACTTCGAATTCACTTAAATCAATATATTAATGAATCTAAAATTAGAATTAGCGATTCTGTTATCATCAAGTGAGATAATTGGTCTCTTTTGAACAAAGCCTGTAAGTATCACTCTACAAAATCACCTGTACGGCTATCTACCTCCCTACTCATAAAGTATCCAAGACGAGTAAGACATATTGGGCAGTGCTGGACAGGTAATGATGAACTCATAAGCAACGTTCTCCTATGGACACCTACACGTACAGTCCAGTCCCGGCCAACTAGTAAACACTAACATACATCAGCTCTGTGCTAACACCAGATGCAGTCTAGAGGACCTGCCAGGAGCGATTAATGATAAGCACAGATGGAGAGGGAGAGAAAGAGAGAGAGAGAGAGAGAGAATTAGAGAGGGAGAAAAAAAAAGAGAGAGTGTCAATACACTTTGTGCTATGAGAACAATATGATAAAAATATATTTCATTGTTGTAAAGTTTTCTTTCTGCATTTAACGTAACGTCCAACTAAAATATAAATAAATGAATCAGAAGAAAGTTTTTTTTCTGCTTAAATGCATCCATGAAACCCCCAGATGTTTGCTGATTCTGTGTGTCACTATAGCAACAATCGCAAAGTCAAAGAAGATACGCATTAATCCTTTTTAATCCAAGATTGGGAGCGCTTAACTGAACGTTTCGTGTTTACAGTTTTAGCCTGTGTGGCACATGACTGAATGTTGAGAGGGAATATAGATATTGTACGATCGTGTTACAATTTTAGGTTGGATGTGCTCACCTGCCTATCTACATTGAAAATTAACATTTGAAATGTGTGACCTGACCTTGAACATCGACCATTGACCGGAAATACATAACCGTCTAATCAAATATACAAGCCCCAAATTTGTTCATTTTACATTCGTAAAATACTTAACGCAACGATGGTAGAAATACTTTGATATAAGTGTCTTTACTCGTTGGTTTAAACAAGAATTCCAAACAAAACAAGTTTCTGTCAATTGTTCTTGAAATTACTAGGGAGTATCAAAAGTAATTCAGTTTTTTGTTTTTTGTTTGTTTACTGATCCTTATTTTAAAGTTTATTTCAAGTACACGAAGCTCTTTATTTCCTGATAACAGATTTTTTTTTTTTTGTTTTCCAAAGAGAGAATTATTTCCCTTCAGTTGTCAATTTACAGATTAAGATACCAGGAAATTTACAGTTGAAGGGAAGTAATTCTTTTTTCAAAATAAGTGGATCTCAAATATTTTTGTAACTATATTAAATCCTTAATAAGGGTGAAATTAAATTGTGACGATAAAAACGGCCATCAATTTAAGGAGAATATGTAGTCTCCACTTAAAATTTTTTCATAGTTTAAGTTCCATTAATTATCGAATTACTATAGTTTATAACTTTTGAAAATAACATATTACTGCGTGAAAATATATATATATATATATATATATATATATATATATATATATATATATATATATATATATATATATGCAGCATAACAAAGACATTAAAACAGCATATTGCATCTGATATTTTCACGCGATTATAGGGCCATATTATCTATTTTTCCCTGATATCTAGCATTCATTCGTTCGGTAGATACTGCAACCTTTAAAGAATAATGATATATAAATATATTTGTGTGTGTGTGTATGTGTGTGTGTGCGCGTGTTTTTTGTGATAGAGAGAGTTTATATGTATATAAACATTTTCCTCCCTATAATCTTAAATTTTTATAATTCGTTATAGTTATATATCGCATTTAATATAATTTCAAGTAAAATTTTTAAAAAATTAGATGTATAAGCATTTAAAATTATTTTCAAAATACAGGATATTTCAAACAATTTGATAAAATTATAAAGAAGGCTTAATATCTGTGACAGAGTATATATATTTAAATCAAGTAAACATAAAAATAACGGTGCTTGGTGCGAGACCATGATCAAACGGTGATTTAAAGAAATGTAGTTAGAACGTTATATTTTACAAAACGGGAACATGCATCCTTCAAAAGTCAATCTGTTTTAAAATGTTATCTTGCAATAAATATTTACTTATGGTTGTCTATCGCCGAAACCGATCAGGATTTATTACACATAATTAATTAATAAACTTATTTACTCATGTATGTATTAGATCTTTACAGTGACAATATATATATATATATATATATATATATATATATATATATATATATATATATATATAATTCGAGGAGAAAATTGCTTCCGGCGAAAATAGAATTTGAAATAAAATTCATTAATTAGAATAATTTTTCATATATATATATGTTTCATATTTTTTCATCTAGAAAAATCTTTTTTGGTGGAGATATCATTTTCTAGGTTTAATAAATAAACATTTTCAAGATGTTAACCCGCTTAGAAAAATAATTAATAAGAATAATGTAAAAATTAGTTATTCTCGCACTAACAATATATATATATATATATATATATATATATATATATATATATATATATATGGCCCGGGAGACCGGCGTTCAATCCCAAGTCGAGTCATACCAAAGACACAAAAAAAATGTTACTTGCTGCCCCCTTGCTTAACACTCAGCATTATAAGGTATTGATCAAGTGTAAAGTGGAGCAATACAGAAAATGAGAACCACCCTTTTCTACACCTCGTTGTAGTAGCTATTGAAAAGAGAGCTTTGGGGTCACTCTCGATTATGGACACTATATATATATATATATATATATATATATATATATATATATATATATATATATAACATTACCTTGAATAAGTTCTCGCTGAGTTTTCATGAAAAGTAATGTTTTATTTTTCAAAATCTATAAGAAACATGTCACTGAAAATATTGTCCATCGATCGGTCCTACTTTTTCCCATCTTTCTGACAGCATTTGAATTCCATGTCGGAAAAATGACACGTCTTTTGAGTATAACCACCAGCTGACACATTTTTGGCCTTTTCGTAAGAATGAAAATGTTGCTCAGCCAGGCCATGGGCTATAGATCAGAACAAGTAATAATCGGACGGGGCAATGTCTGGTAAATACGGCGATGGGGGTAGGACTTCCCATTTTAACGTTTCCAAGTAGTTTTTCATACGTTTTGGAACATGTAGCCAGACGTTGTCATGTCGCAAAATCACTTTGTCTCTTTGTTATCACGATCACTCACATGTTCCATTGCTTTTTTAGTTCTCGGGCTAGGTCCAAATTATTATTATTTTACTCCTTTGAGAGTTTTCCCTATCAGCCTTAGCCGATGGTTTTCCTCTAGAATTTCAATGACAGCAAATCTCCTCAAGGCTCCCGGACTTGTAGGTAGACGGGAGGTCAGGTTTTACGCCCTGTTGTAAACGATGAAATCAAAGGTACCTGATGGCGGAATAGTGGTTTACAATTCAGTCACATAGTCACATAGTCACATTATCTTTGTCATGTAGTTAAATTGTATTGTTTAGCTACGTAAAATATATACTTTCTATGTGTTTTCGTCTACTTCTCAGTTAATTTATTCAATAATAATTATAATAATAATAATAATTATTATTATTATTATGAAATACTTATGCTTAAGCTGAAATAATTGTTATTATATAATCCTGGGATAGGTAAAAACCAATGATATATTTTGGATATACTTTTCTTTAAAATCTAGAAAATCCAAAGCCATTATCTCTTCAAACTGTGTAATTGATTGCTTTAAAACCACCCTCCCGTGTCCGAATACGAAATTAAAATAAAATTCTCCTTCTATAACATCATCAGTTTTTTATATCACTGATTTGATCAAGTTTAATTCAATGATATAGTATCTGTTTATTTTTCTTAGTACGTCGTTGAGTTCTTCTTGAGTAAACTGTCCTAGTTTGATGTTTGGTTGGCTATGGATAATTTTTGAGAAATATCCATTTGTAATATTTGAGGAGTTTCCAAGAAGATTCTTGAAACGTTCTTTTTACATCTGTATTCGTTCTTCTTGACTGGTTGCTATTAGTTTTGCTCTCGGGGTGCCCTTCTTTTGGCTCATTTCATTTACTGTCTGCCATGCTATTCTTGATTGTTTATCTTCTACCGAGTTTCTTAATTTATTGATTTGATCTTGAATGCATTCTTTTGGGTGTGTTAGTTCTCTTTGTGCCTTCTTAAGTTTCTGCTCCTTGGAATTTGTAAGTTTTTTTATTACATAAGGACACTCTTCATATCATCTCGTTTTTTTCCTAACTACTAATGTCTCTCACGAAACTCTTGGTTTGGTTGGTATGCATTCTACTGCAGTTGATTCCATGTGAGCATTGACGAGGGATTCGAATTCTTTATTCAGATTTACTGTTTCAGATATCTCCTGAAGAGTGTCGAATTAGTTTCTAACAGTTTTCGTATATCTATTATCAATATCTCTATTGGTAAGCGAGGGCCAGTCGTATCTTGTGGATTGGACTGTTTCAATCTTATTTTTTCGTAGACTCAGGCGTATGTTTGCTGTGACAATTCTGAATTCAGAATATACTCCTTCAAAAGAGGAATACGCCTCAGTTCTGATCGCTATTTATCCACTTCTTGTTTATGAGGATATAATCTATCTGTACTTTAGCATTATTTGAGCAGGTGTTGGTTTATAATTGTCCTTCTCTTTTTGGAATTTAGTATTAAGGCATGTTAGTCTGTTTTCGAGAGAGAAGTCTGTGAGATATTCCACATTTCTGTCTAACGAGTTTTGTAAACAGAATTTGTTAGTTTCATCTATGAAGCACAAATCATTCTCAGTTGTACTTCCTCCATACTATCTCATGATTTTAGGGCACGAGGACAAAGAAGCATTCTTACCCCTCTTAAAAACAGAAAAGCTGCTGGCCTCGACGAAATACTCCCGGAAGTATGAAAGGCAAGGATATTTGATGACTTACTTCTTCGATTTTGAAATGCTGTATATAGGCAGATACAATAGAAAAACAGACAATTCTCCTCATTTATAAGAAAGGTGACCTCGGAATTATCAAGAACTACTGAGGCAATACTCTTACTTATATAGTGACTAAGGTTAATAATGATATACTTTGCGATCCCATCGAACCAGAAATTGAAAAAATTCTTAGGAAAAATCAGGATATTTTTCGGAGAAAATAATCCACAGCATCACAGATTCTAACACTCCGTCAAATCATCGAAGGAGTTCGTGCAAAAATCTCAAGGCAACATTATTGCAGATAGATTTCTCCTAGGCTGTAAAATACACTGTAAAATACACCGAGGAAAGATAGAGCTAATATACTTCTAGCAGTTGGCCTCACTAAATAAATTGTTACAGACATAACGATGCTTTGTAGAAACACGAAAATCAAGGTTCGCTCAGCGGATGAAGACACGGACTTCTTCGACATTGTTGCAGGAGTTCTGCAAGAAGATACATTAGCTCCGTATCTGTTTATAATCTGCCTAGGCTACGTACTTCGATCGTCGATAGAACTAGTAAAAGAAAATGGCTTTACACTAAAAAAGGCAAAAACCTAACGATATCTCGCAGAAACAAAACGGACTCAGACTATGCAGATGACATCGCACTTCTTGCAAACACACCTGCTCAAGCCGAATCTCAGGAGCATGGCCTGGAGTAGGCAGCAGAAGACATTTAAGATTGAATAACATGCAATCATAGATATACCATAAAACACAACCAACAAACTAATCTGTTGACATTAAGTAACCTCAAACAGGTTGACATGCCGTCAAAATCAATCAATCTGATATTAATACATCAGCTATAAGTCACACCTATTTTGATGTACGCTATCTTCAGTTGAATAAGACGTTACGATCTTCAAATCTTCGAAATGAAACACTATCGTTTAAGTTATAATTGTTAACAAAGCGTATTATTAGTAACAATTCTTAATAAAATTACTAAGAATTATATGGCATCAAGTATTCCTATCGAACACGAATAATTTGTAAACATCAATTTGCTTTAAAGATGGGACCTACCAATACGGGTCAAAGTTGACCTATGAGTAATAGCTATGAAAGTGGTACACGACACTCACCAGATCTCCAGAACTGGAGTCTCGCCATTAGATGCAATTTAGTGTTATACCCGAAAAACCCTTTTGCTTGGGGTGAGGAAGGTATCTTACCTTTTTGCTATGGACATAGCCAATTCTAAGTCCTGCCAACAGAGTGATTGCTGATTTTAGTAATGCTGATATTTTCCATTCTTTCTTTGATTTCCAATTCTTCAAACCTTTCTGCATAGATCTTCTTGAGCTAATAATGACGGAATGAATCAGTTAATATACCAAAAGTTAATTTGCAAAGTTCAGTAATTTTTCCAGCTTTTTACTCTCTTAATTTCACTTGTGTTGCTGGAACGATGACATTCACTGCGTGACATATGTTTGTTTTCTTTACGTTAAAAATATTATCTATTTTTCCCTGATATCTAGCATTCATTCGTTCGGTAGATACTGCAACCTTTAAAGAATAATGATATATAAATATATTTGTGTGTGTGTGTATGTGTGTGTGTGCGCGTGTTTTTTGTGATAGAGAGAGTTTATATGTATATAAACATTTTCCTCCCTATAATCTTAAATTTTTATAATTCGTTATAGTTATATATCGCATTTAATATAATTTCAAGTAAAATTTTTAAAAAATTAGATGTATAAGCATTTAAAATTATTTTCAAAATACAGGATATTTCAAACAATTTGATAAAATTATAAAGAAGGCTTAATATCTGTGACAGAGTATATATATTTAAATCAAGTAAACATAAAAATAACGGTGCTTGGTGCGAGACCATGATCAAACGGTGATTTAAAGAAATGTAGTTAGAACGTTATATTTTACAAAACGGGAACATGCATCCTTCAAAAGTCAATCTGTTTTAAAATGTTATCTTGCAATAAATATTTACTTATGGTTGTCTATCGCCGAAACCGATCAGGATTTATTACACATAATTAATTAATAAACTTATTTACTCATGTATGTATTAGATCTTTACAGTGACAATATATATATATATATATATATATATATATATATATATATATATATATATATATATATATATATATATATATATAATTCGAGGAGAAAATTGCTTCCGGCGAAAATAGAATTTGAAATAAAATTCATTAATTAGAATAATTTTTCATATATATATATGTTTCATATTTTTTCATCTAGAAAAATCTTTTTTGGTGGAGATATCATTTTCTAGGTTTAATAAATAAACATTTTCAAGATGTTAACCCGCTTAGAAAAATAATTAATAAGAATAATGTAAAAATTAGTTATTCTCGCACTAACAATATATATATATATATATATATATATATATATATATATATATATATATATATATGGCCCGGGAGACCGGCGTTCAATCCCAAGTCGAGTCATACCAAAGACACAAAAAAAATGTTACTTGCTGCCCCCTTGCTTAACACTCAGCATTATAAGGTATTGATCAAGTGTAAAGTGGAGCAATACAGAAAATGAGAACCACCCTTTTCTACACCTCGTTGTAGTAGCTATTGAAAAGAGAGCTTTGGGGTCACTCTCGATTATGGACACTATATATATATATATATATATATATATATATATATATATATATATATATATATAACATTACCTTGAATAAGTTCTCGCTGAGTTTTCATGAAAAGTAATGTTTTATTTTTCAAAATCTATAAGAAACATGTCACTGAAAATATTGTCCATCGATCGGTCCTACTTTTTCCCATCTTTCTGACAGCATTTGAATTCCATGTCGGAAAAATGACACGTCTTTTGAGTATAACCACCAGCTGACACATTTTTGGCCTTTTCGTAAGAATGAAAATGTTGCTCAGCCAGGCCATGGGCTATAGATCAGAACAAGTAATAATCGGACGGGGCAATGTCTGGTAAATACGGCGATGGGGGTAGGACTTCCCATTTTAACGTTTCCAAGTAGTTTTTCATACGTTTTGGAACATGTAGCCAGACGTTGTCATGTCGCAAAATCACTTTGTCTCTTTGTTATCACGATCACTCACATGTTCCATTGCTTTTTTAGTTCTCGGGCTAGGTCCAAATTATTATTATTTTACTCCTTTGAGAGTTTTCCCTATCAGCCTTAGCCGATGGTTTTCCTCTAGAATTTCAATGACAGCAAATCTCCTCAAGGCTCCCGGACTTGTAGGTAGACGGGAGGTCAGGTTTTACGCCCTGTTGTAAACGATGAAATCAAAGGTACCTGATGGCGGAATAGTGGTTTACAATTCAGTCACATAGTCACATAGTCACATTATCTTTGTCATGTAGTTAAATTGTATTGTTTAGCTACGTAAAATATATACTTTCTATGTGTTTTCGTCTACTTCTCAGTTAATTTATTCAATAATAATTATAATAATAATAATAATTATTATTATTATTATGAAATACTTATGCTTAAGCTGAAATAATTGTTATTATATAATCCTGGGATAGGTAAAAACCAATGATATATTTTGGATATACTTTTCTTTAAAATCTAGAAAATCCAAAGCCATTATCTCTTCAAACTGTGTAATTGATTGCTTTAAAACCACCCTCCCGTGTCCGAATACGAAATTAAAATAAAATTCTCCTTCTATAACATCATCAGTTTTTTATATCACTGATTTGATCAAGTTTAATTCAATGATATAGTATCTGTTTATTTTTCTTAGTACGTCGTTGAGTTCTTCTTGAGTAAACTGTCCTAGTTTGATGTTTGGTTGGCTATGGATAATTTTTGAGAAATATCCATTTGTAATATTTGAGGAGTTTCCAAGAAGATTCTTGAAACGTTCTTTTTACATCTGTATTCGTTCTTCTTGACTGGTTGCTATTAGTTTTGCTCTCGGGGTGCCCTTCTTTTGGCTCATTTCATTTACTGTCTGCCATGCTATTCTTGATTGTTTATCTTCTACCGAGTTTCTTAATTTATTGATTTGATCTTGAATGCATTCTTTTGGGTGTGTTAGTTCTCTTTGTGCCTTCTTAAGTTTCTGCTCCTTGGAATTTGTAAGTTTTTTTATTACATAAGGACACTCTTCATATCATCTCGTTTTTTTCCTAACTACTAATGTCTCTCACGAAACTCTTGGTTTGGTTGGTATGCATTCTACTGCAGTTGATTCCATGTGAGCATTGACGAGGGATTCGAATTCTTTATTCAGATTTACTGTTTCAGATATCTCCTGAAGAGTGTCGAATTAGTTTCTAACAGTTTTCGTATATCTATTATCAATATCTCTATTGGTAAGCGAGGGCCAGTCGTATCTTGTGGATTGGACTGTTTCAATCTTATTTTTTCGTAGACTCAGGCGTATGTTTGCTGTGACAATTCTGAATTCAGAATATACTCCTTCAAAAGAGGAATACGCCTCAGTTCTGATCGCTATTTATCCACTTCTTGTTTATGAGGATATAATCTATCTGTACTTTAGCATTATTTGAGCAGGTGTTGGTTTATAATTGTCCTTCTCTTTTTGGAATTTAGTATTAAGGCATGTTAGTCTGTTTTCGAGAGAGAAGTCTGTGAGATATTCCACATTTCTGTCTAACGAGTTTTGTAAACAGAATTTGTTAGTTTCATCTATGAAGCACAAATCATTCTCAGTTGTACTTCCTCCATACTATCTCATGATTTTAGGGCACGAGGACAAAGAAGCATTCTTACCCCTCTTAAAAACAGAAAAGCTGCTGGCCTCGACGAAATACTCCCGGAAGTATGAAAGGCAAGGATATTTGATGACTTACTTCTTCGATTTTGAAATGCTGTATATAGGCAGATACAATAGAAAAACAGACAATTCTCCTCATTTATAAGAAAGGTGACCTCGGAATTATCAAGAACTACTGAGGCAATACTCTTACTTATATAGTGACTAAGGTTAATAATGATATACTTTGCGATCCCATCGAACCAGAAATTGAAAAAATTCTTAGGAAAAATCAGGATATTTTTCGGAGAAAATAATCCACAGCATCACAGATTCTAACACTCCGTCAAATCATCGAAGGAGTTCGTGCAAAAATCTCAAGGCAACATTATTGCAGATAGATTTCTCCTAGGCTGTAAAATACACTGTAAAATACACCGAGGAAAGATAGAGCTAATATACTTCTAGCAGTTGGCCTCACTAAATAAATTGTTACAGACATAACGATGCTTTGTAGAAACACGAAAATCAAGGTTCGCTCAGCGGATGAAGACACGGACTTCTTCGACATTGTTGCAGGAGTTCTGCAAGAAGATACATTAGCTCCGTATCTGTTTATAATCTGCCTAGGCTACGTACTTCGATCGTCGATAGAACTAGTAAAAGAAAATGGCTTTACACTAAAAAAGGCAAAAACCTAACGATATCTCGCAGAAACAAAACGGACTCAGACTATGCAGATGACATCGCACTTCTTGCAAACACACCTGCTCAAGCCGAATCTCAGGAGCATGGCCTGGAGTAGGCAGCAGAAGACATTTAAGATTGAATAACATGCAATCATAGATATACCATAAAACACAACCAACAAACTAATCTGTTGACATTAAGTAACCTCAAACAGGTTGACATGCCGTCAAAATCAATCAATCTGATATTAATACATCAGCTATAAGTCACACCTATTTTGATGTACGCTATCTTCAGTTGAATAAGACGTTACGATCTTCAAATCTTCGAAATGAAACACTATCGTTTAAGTTATAATTGTTAACAAAGCGTATTATTAGTAACAATTCTTAATAAAATTACTAAGAATTATATGGCATCAAGTATTCCTATCGAACACGAATAATTTGTAAACATCAATTTGCTTTAAAGATGGGACCTACCAATACGGGTCAAAGTTGACCTATGAGTAATAGCTATGAAAGTGGTACACGACACTCACCAGATCTCCAGAACTGGAGTCTCGCCATTAGATGCAATTTAGTGTTATACCCGAAAAACCCTTTTGCTTGGGGTGAGGAAGGTATCTTACCTTTTTGCTATGGACATAGCCAATTCTAAGTCCTGCCAACAGAGTGATTGCTGATTTTAGTAATGCTGATATTTTCCATTCTTTCTTTGATTTCCAATTCTTCAAACCTTTCTGCATAGATCTTCTTGAGCTAATAATGACGGAATGAATCAGTTAATATACCAAAAGTTAATTTGCAAAGTTCAGTAATTTTTCCAGCTTTTTACTCTCTTAATTTCACTTGTGTTGCTGGAACGATGACATTCACTGCGTGACATATGTTTGTTTTCTTTACGTTAAAAATATTTGCGCGATGCGATTCAGCGAATTTAGGTCAGAATTGACCTACATTCAGTGATCTCTTTGAAATTCAACGATCCAATGAATTCGTCTTTTAATCTTCTCTCGGGCAACTTCTAGCTTGTTCATGATCATTAATTATCGTAACTTCTGTCTTATTGGGAGTAGCAAGATTAGTAAGTATTATGGAATCTATTAACTGAGCGGAGTTAACTTTAGGTTCAAGGCAACACGTAAAAGGCACCCCGTGGGAATCATACTCAATGATCAGTAACAATCATTTGCAAGACCATCTCGTTAACTATTATACCACAAGGCACACTTAGTTGTAGTGGTATTAATAATTTACTGGTGTATCTCTTTCATTGTTTTGTTTTAGTATTTTTTTACTCGGCATTTTTTTTTCTTTCTTTCTGTTTTCTTTTTTTTTTTTTTTTGTATTCCCTTTCTGTCTATCCATTCTTTTTTCTTTCTTTTTCGATTTCTTTCTTTCTTCTTTTTTTTTCTATTATTTTCTTGTCTTCTTTCCACCCTTATTATTTCTCTCTGATCTTTCTTTCTTTCTTTCTTTCTTTCTTTCTTTCTTTCTTTCCAAACTCCTTATTTCTTTCGTTCTTTTTCTGTTTTCTTTCTTGTTCTTTTCTGCCTTAATTTACTTATTCATTCATTTAGTCATTTGTTTATTCATATATGTCTCTATTCTTTCTTTCTTTCTTTCTTTCTTTCTTTCTTTCTTTCTTTCTTTTAATGTCCATTTATCATTTCTTTCTTTCATTTTTTCTTTGTAAGGCTTTCGAATTTTTTTCTTCCCCCATTTCTCGTAACCTTGTTGTCTAATATCCTTTTTCTTGATTGCACTTTATTTTTCTTTATTTTTTCTATTTTCACTTCTTTTCTTTCTGTTTATTACTTCTCACTTCCTTCGTCTTTTTATCATCCTTTCTTTTCGTCTGTGGCTGTTTTACTTTCCTTCCTCTTATTTTCTTTTGCCTTTTTTTTATATTTTAAAATTTTTTTCTTAGTCTTATTAAGTCATCTATTCACTCACCCAATCGCTTTGTTATTCTTTTATTTATCTCCATGCTACCACAACAGAGATAGAAATTCATTTCAGCAGAATTTTGTGTACCATGGTCATGCCTGACTCATCAATACTTTAATTAACTAAAACTAAAACTAGTTGAAGAAATTAACATTAATGCAGCCCTGACCACCATCCTATAAAAGCAACATGTTTTTTTTTGGTCTTGAATTTCAGATTACAAGAAAAAAGAAATAAGGATAAATCAAGCTAAAAGATTATATGACTTGGGAAATTTTCGGTTGTTGGCTGGATTCCATTAAACAAGAAGATAAAGATTTGGTATAGATAACCTAGCTGACACAAAAGCATCGATTCAGTTTAGCATTAAAATTACATTGCAAATTAACCCCCTTGCCCAAAACTGAAATCTTACCATATATGCTTGCGTATCATACGACTTCCTGAGACCTAAATTTTCGCCTAATATTAGGTGGTTGCGCCATATGGGATATACAAACATTTTGTGTGTAATTAGTTGGCTAAGGCCGAGTCTAGGCTAACTTGCAAGCCTGTAATTTGTAGCTGCAAAAGACAACAAATATTCCTGGATAGTATCGGATGATACTCGAGTATATACGGCAATATGCCCTTGAAAAATCTATGACCTAAATATCCTTCACTTAGTAACCGTAGAAAATTCAGTATTCAAAGCTGTAGCTGTCTTCTATGAATTATGTGATTACAGACTGACAAAAAAAAAATCCGGTGAATTATATAGTAAGATTTGCCTGGTTAACCTTAATAAAGGTCGAGCGCTTAGCATAACGATTATCGTCAAGAGAAATGGACTAGAGGAACAGAGTTCAAATCCTGGACGCGACTGTTTGCATTTCTCTTCGTGCAAATGTCCTTGGGAAAATCATGAGTCTTTTTTATTTGAGCTATGGGTAAATACTACGCCTGGTCTCAATAATAGCATTAGCATATTTAGAGGATGTTTACTTTTTTTTAAAGCAGTAAATGAACTAATAGCAGATAAAACTCAAAACATTTTTTCATAAATAGCTAAACATTCTGAAATCATAAAATATCTCTTAAACAAACTAGATGATATTATCTAAACACTGGTATAATTTTTTCCATGTAACAAAAAGGAAAATCTAATTGAATTACCCAATATTGAGGAAACAATTTACTTACGGATAAATATGTTTTAATCTAATGATTTCTTATGGATTAATTAACCATAATGGCGAGTCTGCTCATCTACGATTATTTTATGACCAGAGGTTACGGAATTGCGTTCATATTTACATTTTTTGAATACTTGTTTATTAAAGCTAATTTGTTTTTTTGTTTTTTTTTTGCATTCTATGGAATACGAAAAACTTTTAACAGATCTATTTAACATATAGATGGAAGCCTAACAATGTTTGTTTATTGCTTTTTTTATTTATTGGCATATCAACTTTTAATGGTTACTTAATGTCAAATCTTGTATAGATAGATAGATAGATAGATAGATATAACGTCGAAGTGAACGGACGTCCTTTTCGTCGCTCCTCGAAAATGGTATATTTAAAGTAAATAAGGGAAGTAGTGATTTTTATTTATTTACTTTTCAGTCAATATATCTATTCTTTGCATCATATATTTTATTCAAATAAAATTAGATATAATCATATATTAATTACGAATAAATATCTTATTACTTTTTGATTATTCAAGATATCAAGCTGATACATTAATTTCTCTTGTTGAAAAACAAATGTAACTTCCAAACTGGAAATATTTCCCAGTATAACCCAACAAATGAAAATGAACAATATCATATTTAACTTAATTATAAATTCAGTGAAATTGACAAAGGTTTA
Source organism: Sepioteuthis lessoniana (assembly GCA_963585895.1). Lineage (NCBI taxonomy): Eukaryota > Metazoa > Mollusca > Cephalopoda > Myopsida > Loliginidae > Sepioteuthis > Sepioteuthis lessoniana. Next base: position 147,713,561 of record OY757905.1, on the reverse strand, counting down.
CTTATTGTTTATTTATTTATCTACTTATTTATACATCTATGAAGAAAATAGAAAAGAAAAATCCAAAAGTAATGAATTATTACTTTTATTCATCTATTTATTTTCTTTTGTTTTGTAATTGACTTGCAATAACTGTATCACATTGATTTTATTATATTTTTAACTACAGTATTCAAATATTTTAGCAGTAGTTTACGTTTATTTAACTATAATCCAAGTATTTTTTTCACATGTCATCGACATTTTTTAAGTTTCTTGAATCGTAAATAGGCGACTGGAATTCTTACGATCATTATTTTTTTGCATTAGCATATCAATAATTTTAGTAATAGTGGTGGATAGTTAAACAGACAAAAAGGCAATGTTCAACTACTACTACTACTAATAATAATAATTATTATAATATGATGATAATTAATTGACTTCGATTCGTCTATTTCTACTTCGAATAACAAATTTCAAACTGTTTACTTCGACGGATAGCGTTCAGTAATATGTATGTGTATGTATATGTAAATAAGTCATGTCATCAAATTTCGGGAGGTGTATGTCGGTAGCTGGCTACCCTTAGTGTAAGGGAGTAAACCTCAACAGAAAATCAGGAGTGGATCTCTGCAGGCAGTTGGCAGACGTATTCGTTACCTTCCGGCCGCTCCTGTATCCCCTCTGGTCTTCAGCCGTCTTGCCGCAGGATCGAGCCCACCGGGAAAAGAGAGTGAGTGCAACTCATCAAGCAACTTTTATCCCATTCTATTACCTCCTGTGGCGACAGGCGAGCGATGAAGCGACGGGTGTGGGTAAACTGAAAGTCATAGCTGAAGACCTGCACACAGGCGACACAGGCTATATGGTGGCTTCTTACTAACTGGAGCAGAAGTAATGTTTGGAAGCCATCTGAATGTCTGAGTAGCCCTCTCTAGGACGGCACGGCTCACCCCGCAGGATGGGGAACGAGCTAGAAAAGGTGCCCAAATCATTGCCGGCTCTACTTCCCCCGGGCCAGCTCATCGCAGTCGGTGGAGACCACAATCAACGCAGTCGAAACAAGAAAGAAAAAAAAAAAAAAACCAAAAAACCTATGAACATTGCCGCGTGGAACGTCCACACACTTATTGACCCGGACGACACAGGGACCTCATAGACGTACTGCTCTTATCGCTTCTGAACTTGCCAGGTACAAAATCGACATTGCCGCCCACAGTAAGACCAGGCAGAGCTGACTGAGAAGTGTCCGGGTAATTCTTTTTTCTGGACGTGCACCCGATGATAAACGCGAAGCCGGAGTGGGTTATGCTCAAGAGTACACTTGTAGGCAAGTTAGCCCCCCTCCCGAAAGTGGTGGATGACTGCCTTATGACTATGAGACTTCCATTTCATCACAAGAAAAAGTTCGCCACCATCATCAGCTCCGATGCACTCAACATGACCAACATAGATGAAACAAAAGACAAGTTCTATGAAGATTTTGAATATGTTATCTCTGCTGTTCCCGCTGCAGACAAGCTCATCCTTCTTGGTGACTTTAATGCAAGAGTTGGACAAGACAGTACCTCCTGAGACGGAGTACTGGGTAAACACCGAATCAGAAAATGCAACAGCAATGGCTTACAGCTTCTTCAGACCTGCGCCAAGCATAATCTAATCATCAACACCGTATTCCGCCTCCCTACTCGCAACAAAACAATGCACCTCCACTCTAAGCAATGGCATCTGATCGACTATGGCATTGTGAGATGGAGAGATAGGTGGGATGTGAGAGTCATGAGGGCAGTGTGTGGTGAAGAATGCTAGACCGATCATCGCCTAGTCATTTCTAAACTAAGCATCAGGATTCAGCCTAAAACAAGACTACAGGATAAAAAAGCACCAAAGAGACTGAACATCACGAAGCTAAAAGACGTTCCAATGAAGCAATCGTTTGATAAGGCCTTAGATGAGAGGCTTGATACTATTCTTTTGGACGAGCAAGATGAAACAGCGTGGATCACTCTCCGAGACACCGTATATAGCATAGCTATGGAGTGTTTAGGGCCATCTATCAGAAGACACACAGACTGGTTTGATGAAAACCATGCCGAGATTATAGGGATAAAGTGCACTGCCCACCTGTTGCACTTCCATGATCCTCAGTGTACTACCAAGAAAGACACTCTTAGGAGCATCTGCAGCACCGTTCAGCTCAAGCTTCGGGAAATGTACTATTCTTAGCTGAATGCGAGAGCCGATGAAATCCAAGGTTACGCAGACAAGAATAACATGAAAAACTTTTACAGCAGTCTGAAGGGAGTCTACGGTCCAATCAGTGCTGGCTCATCTCTTCTTCTGAGTGCTGATGGAACCAAGCTCATATCAGAGAAGAACAAGATCTCGGAGAGGTGGTCTAAGCATTTCGATGGTGTACTTAACAGGCCATCTTCTATCAACGACAAGGCCATTGAACGACTGCCACAAGTCCCAGTGAACGTGTCTCTCGATGTCACTCCAACTTTGGGGAAAGTTCAAATAGCTATTTGTCATCTATCCGGCGGCAAAGCACACGGATCTGACTCAATTCTTGCGGAAATCTATTAGGAGGGTGGATCAGCGCTGACGGGTAAAGTTTTGACCCTCATTTAGCTGATAAGAGTGAAAGAACAACTACCACAGGACTTCAAGGACGCCACCATCATCCACATTTACAAACGGAAAGGGAACCGATAGGCATGCGATGATCACCGCAGAATCTCCTTAGTTTCAATTTCGAGTAATATCCTAGCCAGTTCTTCTGAATGGCCCAACAACAATCTCGAACATGGACTCTTACCGGTGAGTCAATGCAGCTTCCGTAAAGAACGTGGGACTGTTGACATGGTGTTTGCTGCAAGACAGTTGCAAGCAAAGTGTCAGGAACAGAACACTGACCTTTACACGACTTATATTGATCTGATCAAGACATTTGACATGGTCAGTAGAGACGACCTTTGTGGAATCATGGTAAAATACGGCTGCCCCGAAAAATTCATCAACATTGTTAGACAATTTCATGACGGCATGCATGCAAGGGTGCAAAACAACGGAGAAAGCTCCGTAGTCTTTCCGATCACATATGGGGTTAAGCAGGGATGTGTCTTGGTCCCCACTCTTTTCAGTGTCATGTTTTCTGCGACACTTTTTGATCAATTTAGTGGCTCGGATAATGGAATCGACTTTCAATACCGCACTTACAGCTCTGTCTTCAACCTCAGAAGGCTTCAAGTAAAAACCAAGGTGAAGACTGATATCATCAACGAGTTTTTGTTCGCCGACGACTGTGCACTTAACGCTATTACCAAAGCCACCATGCAAAACAGTGTTTACAAGTTCTCAGTGGCCTGTGACAATTTTAGCCTAACCATCAGCACCAGCCAGCGCCTGGAAAACCGTACGCCGAGCTCAACATCCCCATCAAGAGACAACGACTGAAGGTGGTAGAATAGTTTACCTACCTCGGCAGCACCTTCTCCTAGTCTATCCTCATGGATGACGAGGTCAACACCAGACACGCAAAAGCAAGTGCAGCCTTTGGCCGACTCAACAGGAATGTGTGGAATCGGAGGCAACCAAAATCAAGGTATACCAAGCTGTCAGTTGTCTAAATTTCTGAGGCGAAGCTTGATGATTTTTATCAGTAAGCGTTTTCGGACTATTGTCTTCATCTTTATTGTTATTTTATTTTCATAACGTTTCGGCCACTGTATCGTCCGGGCTTCCTCAGGTGTCCCCTGTTTATCTGGGCATAGAAATGATTCAACCAGGGAAATCATTTTTAAAGTTTGACTGTTCATCAAACAAGGCGTTCAAGAACTATGAAGATCTTTCGCAAATAATGACGTCATTGTTCTTCACGCTTATCCGAGAAGCATTACGAGAAGTTTTTTTTATCAGTAAGAGTTTTCGGACTATTGTCTTCATCTTTATTGTTATTTTTTCTTTTTTTATCTAACCTTTTTAATTATCGGTTCCCATATTGTATTCATCTCTATCCTTGGTCTACTCAGCAGGTCGTTGCAGCCCACCATATGTATCGATTCTTAAGGCGTCTAATCCTCCAATGTTCAGCTCTACCAATTAACTCAACTTCATCCCATAAGGGCAAATAGTTTCCCTTTTCCTTCCATATATGGTCCGCCATACCCGACTTTTCAATCTTAGAAAAGGCACGGCCACATCAGCCACTGCCGCCACTGCCGCCACTATTCCTTCATCTCATTGTTTTTATTGGTTTGTATGGTCTTGTTTAACTGATTTCGGTAATTTTATTATGATGTAGAGTTTGTTAGCGAGTAGTTTGAATGTATTTTTTGTTTTTTCATTGTTCACCTCGGTGTTGATATGGGTTTTCCATATTGATCAATGAAATCTTCTGGCTTTTGTTTAACTGGTTTAAGCTTTTTGAGAGATGAGTTTTTATTCTGTGTTTTTTTTTTTTGTTTTTTTCCCCTTTTTTTGTGAACACATTGGGGGTCTATGTGACCTTTGTTTTGTAGGAGATTTTCTATTTTTGGAGAGTTTGTATTTTTGCGGTATATTTGTTGTATATTTTTTTTCTTTGATCATTTCGTTGGATTATTTCTTTGTTTGTTGTAAGGCCTTTAGGTTTAGTTTGTGCTTCAATTTGATGAACTTCGGCCCAGTGTTGTTTTTTCAGCAGCTCTTGAAACTTTGACGAACCATTTGATTCCAATTAGGTTAGTTTCTCGACGAGAGCTCTATAATTGTCTGGTTGATTGCTGTTTCTGATTGGTTTCGCTCACCGTGCTACAGTGGCGTAAGTGTTCGCTTCCACGTCAGACT